>RJWJ010026738.1:0-22753 GCA_004363605.1 Indri indri | reverse complement strand
TAAACATGAAAAATGTTTATGATACTCTTAGTGTCATCTCACCCAACTGAGGATCAAAAAGGGGAAGGAGATTTCTGAGGTGCACAGTTCTCAGAAGATACTGAACTAGGATGAAAATCTCCTCCTATTTAAAGAAAGCTCTGAGCAGATGGCTATGCCTCATGATCGGATGACCATATTACACGAGTGGCAAACTGGGAAGCCTGTGACTTCATATCCAGAATTTACATGTCTGATCAAACAATTCTCACCCAAATTTGCCCTGACACACTGAATGAGCAAATAATGATTACTGAGCAGGATGATAAGTAAGCCCAAATGTTCACGGTTCTCATGAGAGACAGTGTAGAATCAGCATGGCTCTAGGACTTAGGTGGAAACGTTAGGGTTTTCTTTTCACAGAATCTTCAGTCATCCATGATGCCAACAGTTGCCCCTGACGTCGTAATTTCCTGACTCATCGTCATGTTTGTCAGCCTACTCACTCTTCCCAAATGCATCCACCATCTTCATGCCTCTGCATAGGTTCTCCCTCTACCTACGCCTTCTAGCCAGAAACTCATCCACCCTTGAGCCCAGCTATAAGGCCATGTCCTCCAAGAAGCCTCCCCCATCAGCATTAGAGCTTCCTCCTAGGCTTCCCGTGCCTTTAATTTTATTTCTACCTTGCTATACTGTTTTATGGTAACTTGTGATTCCATCTGTTTTCCCACAGGGACTGGGAGTTTCTCAAAATCAGAACCGTATTTAATTCATAGAAAAATGGATCAAATGTGGGATTTGGAGTTGGATAAACCTAGTTTTAAATTTCGACTACATCACTTACTAGCTATGAGACTTTGGGCAATTTACTGGGCCTTTCCGAACTTCCGTTTCTTCATCAGTCTAATGGGAGTCAAAGAGAACCTGTTTCGTAAGGCTATTTGGCACATACTAAGTGTCCACTAAATGTTAGCTATGTACTTAGGCTTGTGAGCCACTGGAGTAGACCAAGACCAAAGTCTTTTGACTCCCAGCTCAGCGCCACACCTTATGGACCAGAGGGAGGTGTACGAAGCCCAGAACACCCCAGCTCCTTAAGCAAGCAAGACTCCACATCTCGAAATCAGCAGTTACTTTTCCTGTCTCCTTGAAACCATCTGATGTTGGGGAAATCCCTTGGCACACCTTTTTCCCCCGAAATGAGAAGGCCTAGGAGTAGACACTGTGGGGGCAGGAGGAGTCAGATCCTCTGACCACTGCCCAGCCTCTCCTCCCTCCCTCATCAGACAGTGAGTCACTGCTAACATCACCCGGAACACCCACTGGTCCTGGAGCCGGTGATCTCATGATGTGAAGAAATTTTCCTTCTGAGAAGCATCTCCTCCAGGTTACCAAAGGTTCGTCTCCTCTGCCAATGCCACTGCTCTGAACTTTATTTAACTCCCTCTCCTCAAGTGACCCACTAATCTGGACACTACCTTACCTTCTGTGTTACTGAGAAGATTCATGACATCTGTCAGGAACTCCCTTGACTTCCTTCCTCAGTGCTGCAGTAGAACCATCCATAGCACCATCTAATGATAAAAATCACTTCATCTAGAATCAGACTGGGCCCAGATGTGAATCTGGATTCTCTCTATTATTAGTTGAGTAATCTTGGCCATATCTCTTAATCTCTCACCACTCACCCGGGCCACTTATTTGGGAAAAACTGGTTAAAAAAAAAAAACAAAAACTCCTGTATGTCATGAGGATTAAATAAAATAATGGTGAAATAACCAAAAACCTTACAGGTATTCAACAAATATTATTGCCCACTTCTCCTTCCTTTCTATCCCTGAAGTTCCAGCTATTGATGGACATTTCCCCAATAATATGCATATGACATTCAGAATATCCAAAACAGAATCCATCAGCTTCCCACTCTGCTCTCAGATCTCCCCCAAAAGCCTCATCTTCCTCCTGGCTTCTCTATTTCTGTTGACGGCATAACCCTTCTTGTATTAGCTCCCTATTGCTGCTGTAACAAATCCCCACAAACTTAGTGGCTTAAAACACAAATTTATCATCTTGCAGTTCTGTAGGCTAGAAGTCTGACGTAGGTGACAGTGGGCTAAAATCGAGGTGTCAGCAGGGCTGTGTTTCTTCTGGACTCTAGGGGAGAATCCATTTCCTCACCTTTGCCAGCCTCTAGAGGTCACCCACATTCCTTGGTTCATGGCCGCATCACTCTGATCTCTCCTTTTATCATCGCATCTCCTTCACAGGCTCACCCCCCTGCCTCCCTATCATGAGGACCCTGTGGTTACACTGGGCACATCCAGATAATCCAGGGTAATCTCCCCATCCCTAGATCCTTACTTTAATCCCACCTGCAAAGTCCCTTTTTTCTATGTAAGATGACATGTTGATGGGTTCCAGGCATTAGGACATAGATATCTTTGGGGGCCATAATTCTATGTGCCACACTTCTCCCAGACTCCCAGGCCTGTGACACCAGGACCATCTGTACTCCTCCTTCTCCATTCCAGTCCCACATCTCTTCACAGGGTGTAGCGATAGCAAAGAGTTTTCCGGTCATTGCCCACTCTGATCTGCCAGTACAGGCTTCCTAGAGTATAGTGCTGAGAACCGTGAGCCTCTGATCCTAAGAAAGACTGGTCTGATCAACTCATCATGTCTGCTGTGGTCATGGAATGAGTCACAGCATAAGTACTGTGTGTCTCCATCCCGGGTCCTGATCTGACCTCCCCTTCCGCTGCTCGCAGGCCTCCCCCTCCCCAGTTAGAGCTCCTTGTCCAAACAACTGCAATAGCTCTGTGTGGATTGAATTATGTCCCTCCTCGATTCATACATGGAAGCCCTGACCCCCAGTATGGCTGATTTGTAGATAGGACCTGTAAGAAGTAATTAAGGTTAAATGAGGTCATAAGGGTGAGGCCCTGATGGGATAAAATTAGTGTCCTTATAGAAGACATAGAGACACCAGAGGGCTGGCACTGCCCCTGTCCCCACACAAACACCAAGGAAAGGCCATAGGGAGAAGGCAGCCGTCTGTCAGCCAGGGAGTGGGCCCTCCCCAGAAACTGAACCCTGTCATACCTTGATCTGGGACTTCTGGCCTCCAGAAGTGTGAGCAAACACATTCCTGGTGTCTCATCCCCAGCCTGTGGTATTTCATTACAGCAGCCCGAGCTAAGACTGAAATCTCTCCTCTCCCTGTGGTGCTGCCCAGCCCCAGTCAGCCTTCCACACCGTTGCCGGATCTCTCAGAGCAGTGCTTTCTACATGGCGGTCCTTGGACCCGTGGCAGGTTTCAGAATGAGCCAGATGAAATGAGAAAATTGACAGCCCAGTGCTTGATATTTAAGTATATCGTCAACTCTACTTTCTTGAGAAGAGCCATCCTTTCTTCTGAGAGGTCTCATGGAACGAATGAGGAAATGTAAAAACAGCCTTTCTTTTAATAATGGTTATTGTAGGTGCAACTTTGTATTTTTATTGATGTCCTTATAAAAATGGAAAGTTTGTTTCCCACATTTAAAAAAAGATTCCTGGCATGAGCTATTAAAATATCTATGAATAGCTGTTTTAAATCATAGCTCTGATCAGATCAGGACTCCTACCCCAGCCTTAAAATGCAAATGCCCCCTTTTCCAGGTGAGGGAGACCCCTGCTCCTCATGCCCCTCATCGCCATCGTGCCTTCATCCCTCCCTGCCTTCCCACCGACTCTAACCCCCTGGCTTCCTTGGGCTTGCTTTGCCCTCTCCAACTCCCACACAGTTACCTGCTGAAATCCTGGCCAACCCTCAAAGCCCATATCCAACCCTGTTTCCTTCACAAACCTGTGAGAAGCCAGAATATGCCACCCCAAAATGTGCTGCTTTTGCATAAGGATTGTTCTGAGCTGCAGACAACTAATGAGAAGCAGATGCTGGAAAGCCCCCTGCCCTCCCTCCATTTGCCCAACAGCAGAACACACGTTCCCAAAGACTGCAGGTATCCTGCTCTCCTGGCCCTTCTTCCAGGGATCACAAAGGTTTCCCACTGAATACGGCTTTAGACTCATCAGTCTGGAGATGGGACCCGAGGAATTCACATGAACAAGCTTTACAAACCAGCCCTTATTTTAATATATTTCTTTGCCTTCCCACAAGTCGCTGCCCCTGGAGACTCAAAGTCCTCTTCCTTTGTCTTGTCACTTCTCTGAAAACTGTTCTTTATTGAGATGCTCTATAAGCTGGAATTCAAAGCCACCTCTTTGAGAACTACACAGTCCCTCCACACATATGTGAAATATGCATGTTAATAAATCTCCACTCGATTTCCTCTTGTTAATCTGTCTTTTGTTACAGGAGTTCGTTCCAACTAAGAACTTACAAGGACTGAGGAAAAAATTATTTTTGCTCCCTTACAAATCCTTCCTGATCTCCCGGGCATTTGCAATCTCTCCCTCCTCACAGGCTATTTGGAATTTCCTTGTGGCATTTAAACCTCAGCTTGTTTGAGCTTGTTCAACACTCCCTGCTAAGAAGGAGCATGAATATGTGGTGATTACAAACACAGCTTTCCGTCACAAAGGTCTGAGTTTGATTCTTGTCTGCCCCGTTTACTAACTGGGATAAGTTACTTAACTTCTCTTGGCCTCCGTTTCTTCATCTGTGTGATGAGGTGATGAAAATGCCTCCTCGGTGCCATAGGAGATACAGTTGCACAGAGCCTGCAAGGGTGGCCACTAGGCCACCTTCACAGATGGGAGGCCCAAGGCCTATCCTTTTGTGTCTCCCTCAGTGGCCAGCACTTGGCCTGACATGCTCCTGTCCTCATCTTGTCATTTGTGGCTTCTCTTGTGACTAGCACCAGACTCAACTAGGACCTGTTGGCCTGAACACAGATGCATCTAACCTCAAAATAATCTCCAGTTTTCCAGCTTCTAAGAAAGAAGAGAACATTACGGCAGATGCTCCTTCTCTGAATGGCCTCTCTCCCTCTGTCTTCCTTGGCTTTTTCCCCACCCCCTGCAAAAGAACCTTCCTTGATTTCTGTCAGTTTTCTGAGCCAATTCTCCAGTTTCCCACTCATTCTGGGAACAGACCTGATAATTTTTTCAATGGATTGCAATACATTTTTTTCAAAAAATTTTCAATCAATTTCTGTTTAAATTAGTCTGAGTCCATTTCCATTGCTTATCCACAGCAAGTTGACTGATGCACGTGGATCTACCCACAATCGATGTGCCACGCTAGTCTTGTCAACACTTCGCATGCCGTTTACACTTGTGTTTCCAAAGTGTGTGATGTGTTAGTATTAATATATTGCTGGTGGTACATGAGATAATTTCAGATCCTAGAAGACATGTTTATATTTTAATAGTATGATTATGTGTTTGTTTTAAGATGCAATAGAAATAAATACAGTTAGCATATTAAACTTGTGATTTCATGGATATCAGTGCCCAGGAGGAGGCCAAAGTGGGCAATCCCTATTCAAATATGTATAAAATTATACAAGTGTTCATAGTTAGTGGCTGTTTTATTAGAAAATAAAAACCAAACGTGCTTTCCATTTGAGGATTAATCGTCCACGGGTCATGTCTTGGTAGGAGATAGGGCTCTGCCTTCCATTTCATAACCAGAAAGAACCAAATACTCCTTTCCTCCTCCCTGGATAGTGAGGAGGGTTTGGGCACATGAGCAAAGATAGGCCACATGGATGCTTCTCCTGAAGACTTTGAATTTGAGGGAGTGACACAAAGACACAGAAAGCATTGAGTCATCTGTGGTGGTGGAGCAGCAGCTGCTAGCTCGACCCCTCACTTTATGGGTGAGTATTTTGATGTTATGAATCTCTATGAGATTCAGGATATTGAAGCAGTTTGTCCAGGGTCACACGGCTATTGAGGAGTAGGGTTCGTAGGGGACAAGACCTTCTCCTCCCAGTCCTGGGCTGTGCCCACTACACTCCCCTACAGGAGAATAGCAGATGTGTCACTGTGAGTCAGCCACCACATGAGCACTACCCCAGACATGCTGATGCTAAGCTGGGCTCTAAGCTGCAAGGTAGAAACCAGGAAGGGAGCATGGCTTCACTGAGAAGAATGTCAGAGTGCTGGCTCAACTTTCTACCCGGGCATAAGGTAAGCAAACTGCACAGCCCCACAGGGTCTGTGGAGCAGGAGGAAAAATAACAGAGAGCTTTGGCTTATTGCTGCTGTCATGCCCAGGCCATTTCTGGGTACTACAACTCAGCAGACGTGGGAAGAGGCAGTGCAGACAGTAGCCTGTCTCCTCACATCTCTTTCAGCATTCTTCCAGCTTGTCCCTGCAGAGCCCAGAAAGTAGAAGCCATATTTCTCAGACTCCCTTGCAGCTAGAGCTCCAGATGTGACTTCAGTTCTGCCAAGCAGACACATTCTTGGAAGGCCTAAATTTGAAATGCATTATTTGGGAGAGAGCCATCCATTTCTGTAGTTCAGATTTTAGCAAGCACAGCATGCTTCTGGGGTATCTCTCTGGTCTCTAGACACATGTTTCTGGAGCCAACAGCTGCATGATTCCTGCACTGGGTTCCCGTGTTGTGAAGCTGGAGCCAGCAATGTAACAGCATCTTCCTGACTACGACAGAGATGATGGCTCACCAGCAAGCCAACTCTGGAGTGTTCCTCTGGGAGTTATTCTTGGATGTCCAGTCTAAAGCCCATTCCTCTGGTCCCCCAGCTGATTCTGTAAGTGCCTCATTCTCTATATGAAAACATTTCCCAATTAAACCAGCTGGAGTACTTGCTATTATTGTCACTGAATCCTGACAGGTAAACCAACATTTCACCACTTTGCTTACTTCCATGCTTCAGCACATGTTCTTGGCTCTGTCTAAAAACACTCTTTCCCTGACTCTGCCTGGATAACTCCTCGCTTTCCCTCAACACTGGGCCCAAACATTGCCTGTTCCTTGAGGCCTTTACTGCCTGTCTCCCACATGAGTTAGTCATTGCTCCACTTCATCCCTGTGCACTCTATGTTTCTCTCCTTTTCCCTCTTCCCCTTCTTCTTCCCTTCCTCCCTTCCTTTCATTCTTGCTTCCTTTTTTTTCATTTATTCATTGATCACACATGTATCAAGTACGCACTACAACGTAGTCATCGCAGATACGAACACACAGGGCACATCCCTGTCCTTGAGCTGCCTACAGGTTAGTGGAAGAAGCTCCTGATTCACATGCAGTTTAGCAAGTGCTATGCTGGGGTGATCCAGGCCACGGGGCTGCCCATGTTTTCCCAGAAGGGTTGAGTCCTTAGCTGAGCTCTAAAATATGAGTAAAATTAGCCAGGGATGTGAGAGAAGAATGATTTTCTGAACAAAAGGAGTGGCAGATGCAAAGACAGAACTTGTGAGAGACTGCAGGGTCCTAGGGAACCTGCAAGAAGCTCGCGATGGCAGTTATTACATATGCCACACAGCCAGGGAGATGTGAGGGCAATGGAGAAAGGATCTGGGGGCTTGACAGGGCCCAGAATCTGAGGGGCCTTGTCTGAGCTAAAAGCATGTGGGAACCATGGAGGAAGAGGCAGGGTAGCACTCAGATGCAGCAGTGGACCAGGTTTAGAACAAGGAGAAGGGCTGGGTTATTGCCTCAGTAACCCACAGAAAGAGAGACGAAGGTATGAACAGTGGTGGTGACCATCAGGTGGAGAGAATACCCCAGAAATATTTAGGAGGTGGAGTCAATAGGAATTGGTGACTGCTGAATGCAGGAGGTGACTATTGAATATGGAGGGACAGTAGAAAACACGGATATTCTTATTTGGGAGCAGTAGCATCATTCATTGAGAACAATGATATGAGAAGAGGGAGGACATTCTGAGGGTAGTGAGGGGAGAATTTGTTTTTTTTTTTTGAGACACAGTCTCACTCTCTTGCCTGGGGCGAGTGCCATGGCATCAGCCTAGCTCACAGCAACCTCAAATTCCTGGGCTCAAGCGATCCTACTGTCTCAGCCTCCCGAGTAGCTGGGACTACAGGCATGCGCCACCATGCCCGGCTAATTTTTTCTGTATATATTTTTAGCTGTCCAATTAATTTCTTTCTATTTTTGGTAGAGACGGGGTCTCGCTCTTGCTCAGGCTGGTCTTGAACTCCTGAGCTCAGGATGATCCGCCCGCCTCAGCCTCCCAGAGTGCTAGGATTACAGGCGTGAGCCACCGCGCCCGGCCCAAGGGGAGATGTTAATTCGGTCTGAGTTGTGTTGTGTTTGAGATTCAGGTGACGCTAAATGGAGGTGTCCAGTGGGCAGCTGTATGTACGAAGTTGGAAGTTGGAAGAGAAGGCTGAAGATAAAGATTTGTAAGTGATGGCTGAAGTCTTGGAGATTCCTGAAAGAGAGAGTGTGGGATGAAGGGAAACCCAACATTTAAATTATTTTGTAATGCCAATCCAAAAAACATATCTTTTCTCCCTGCTGGGTTATAACATTTTTAGCTTTGGGTTCCTATTTTCTACAATAGTATCTTAAATGTATATAATAAGAGAAAGTGGAAATACATGAGGCAATAATGAATTAATCAGATCATTTTAAAAGGGAAGGGCTTTTTAACTATAGCTAAAAAAAAAAAGTATCCTCATCATGATCTCAAGAACAGACACAGGTTAAGAGAGAATCAGGAAAGAGGGCGGTAGACTCATGACAAAGGACAATCAGACGAGGGAGGCACCAATCCGAGCCCTAGTGGCATTTCCCATGCCCTGGCCAATCAGGGCACCAGAGAGGATCACAGGAGCCCGCAGGGCTCCTCCCTGTGGGGCCACCTGGAATGAGGGCACCCTCCTGAGTGTCCCCCAGTCAGTTACAGTCTATCCCCCAGGTATTGCTCCTGGTCTTCCTCTAACCTTATTTAGAGATCTGTTAAGAACGTAACTTTCCCATGTTTACTAACCCCTGATGAAGTAAAACTTCCTTTTCCTAGCCCTAAAAAAGTCTCCTCCAAGCCTCAATAAGTGTCATGTCTGAAGTACTAGCCACTTCCCTTTGCTCAACTCCGAGAATGCCATTGCTTCCTGAGCTGCGTGCAAACTGCCTCAGAGGCTGCCCCTGATCCCCACAGAGCAGTGTCTGCTCTGCCCGCAGCGGTTCTGTGATCTGTGGGGCTGTGGGCAGGGGTTGCAATTGTCTGTCATCGGCCTTGAGATCAAGCAGGTAGGAGAGATACTGCACTGACCACAGCTTCCCCCAGAGGGCCGCAATGGGATTGAACTGCTGTGAGAACCCCAGCAGTTATTCTGCAAAATCACATGTCTCACAGTGATGATTTGCAAATCCTAAAGCGCTTTCCTCCATCTGCTATTCAGTAAAGCTATTTATTCCAGCAAGCATTAATCCAATAACATCTATCTAGGTTTGCCATCAACACAACTCCCACAGCACCCTGCATTCCCTTTAGAAAACACAATTTGTTACAAACCCCCACTTCCTCCGCACACCCTTCACTCTCCATCAAGTAGTGCCATTTTTTTCTGCACAGCCCATATTACTATCTGAAATTATATCAGTATGTGTTTGCTCAGGTGTTTATTGCCTGTCCCCACCACTGGAATATACATTTCTTACTATGTATCTTATTCACAGATGGATCTCAATGCCCAAAACAGTCACATGCAGAGCAGGTGCTCAATAGTTATCCCTTAAATAAATGAGTCTATCTATCTTTCCATTATCTTCTTTATTTCCTCAACTGTTGCCTTGGCTGGGGCCTGGCTGTCCCCTGAGACAGTGCTTCCCCTACAGTTTTCTCAAAGAGAAAGCTCACGCCCCTACCACCCAGATACCTCGGGGCCAGGAGTTGGGGACCAGCATGGGGTCGTCTCTTCACTGACATTTTTGGATTATGACTTTTCCAGCCCTTGTAAAACAAAATCCCCAGTCCTTTGAAGTTTGTACCATCATCCTATACCTCTCTTTGTCGCTTTCAGCTACTGACCTCCTGGTCATTCCTCTCTATTTATTAAATATTTGGCACCTCAAGGGACCCTGATGTCTATCTGGATGCCCAAGGCCGTGACCTCTCCACCCCGTGACTGCTCACTTCCAGTGATTTCCACCTCTACTGCCTCCGCTATCCACTCCCAGAGACACATCACGTGCCTCGACATCTCTCATAACCTCTTCACCTCCAAAAAGTTCAAATCCAAATGTCCTACTCTCTGATCAAGGGACAACAGTCTGTGCAGCCTGTTCTCTCTCTGCTGAAGTCCACTGCTCGTGCACTTCAACCACACTGGGACCTCCAGTCCTCTGACTGCTCAACTTTGCTCTAACACCTCCTCCTTGGAGGTCTCCACTTCCTTTCAGTTGCTCACTTGGACCATTCTGTTGATATTCTCCACTGCTTGGCTCCTCTGCCCTCCCACTGCACTGTGGGACACAGTTCTGGATCTGCCCAAGGTCTGTCTTCTTGGATCCCTCCCCAGAGCCCCTGAGCCCCTCAGCAGCACATGGTAGATGCTCACCATGCACATCGATGACATCCCAAACCAACTGGCCTATGGCTGTTGGCAACCCTTCCACGTTTCTATAAATAACTGGCTGTCTCATCTCCACAGAAAATATTTCAAATTTCTCCACTCTTCCCTCGTTTCTAGCAAAATAACAGAAGCTACTAGAAGGAGACTTTCTTGGTTCTCCATCAGCCTGCATTGAAACCTGTTGAAGCCTCACTTATTCTTTTCCTGTTTTCCCTCATCCAGGAGAGGCAGGAGCCCACGCTTACCCAAGGCCAGTCTCTGCACTTTTGCTTTGGGTCGCACTCAGCCTCCTCATAGTGCTCACATCACCAGTCTCACCCAGTCACTTAGAGAGCACCCCCGTATGCCATGCTGAGGGCTTGGCATGCACATGCTACAAGCTCACTCACTCTTCCCCCACAAGCCTGTATTCGTACATTTGTACACACTCACTTCACTTGCCCAAGCTTACTCAGGTGCAGGAAAAATACTCTATGTTCTTTATCCTACTATCATTAAATAGAATCCTATTTAGTACTTATTTCATTTCTACTGGGAAAATTTTAAGCCTAAAGGCCTGATTTTTTTCTTTATCACATAAATAATATTGCGTATAGAGCTGCTAGTCTTCATAATTAACAACCAAACAAAAAGTTCTCAGGGATACAGACAGGTGTCCTGGCTCCCTCACAGCCTTGGTAAGAGAAATGTCATTCTGCAAGATGAACTTGTTCAAAGAGTCCATTGGAGAGGCATGAAATTGAGACTGGCCACAGACAGCACTTTTCTTCCTGCGCACTATAAATACCCATTGCAATCACCAACTTTTCTGTTCTTGGTTAAAATAAATATGCCCTTTCAAGTATTTGAACAAAAGAAACTTGTAAGATACTGAAAGCTTCAGAAATTGTTGTAATGACCTGTAGAAATAACCCTGAAAAAGAAAACTTCACAAATTTTAATTTGCTGTCTTACATGGCAATGTGTTGCTGTTGTGGTTTTCAAACACGCCCACAAATTCTCTGAGACTTTTCTCATTAAGAGATAGACTCTGATTTTTCTCCTTCTGAATCTGGGCTGGCCTTAGTGAATAAATAGAATGAGGCAGAAGTTATGCTGAATGACTTCTGAAGCTAGGTCATCAAAAGTTATATAGCTTCTTTCTGCCTGGTTCTCTCTCTCTCTCCAGACATTCATTCTTGGAACCCAGTCGCCATATTGTGAGGAAGCCCACATGGCATGAAGAGCTGTGCAAAGGTGTTTTAGCTACCAGTCCCATTGAGGTCCCAGCAGAGAGTCATAGGTGACCTCCTGACTTGTGAGTAAGGGGGCCCTCTGATCACTGCAGTCCTCATCCTTGGAGCCCCTCAGCTATAAATGGATAAAGCAGAGTCAAGATGTCCCCACTGAGCCCTGCCCGGTTACAGATTCACAAGCAGAATAAATATTGTCTTTTATTTTTTTAAGCCACGAAGTTTTGGGGTGGTTTATTCCACAGCAACAGATACATGAAACAGAGATAAACTGACAAATGGAAATAACACTGAAAAAGCATTTCCATATCTTTAAATGGTGTAAACACTGAAAATATTTCTTGCTAAGTCTAAAGATGGTCGTTGGCATTTTTCTTTTCTCCCGCATGCATCAGGAAAAGATAAAAACTTGTGCCTCTGGTGCATTTACAATTTTAAAAGAAACATGAGTACATTGATTTCATACCATTTCCCTAATGAGCAGTAGCAGAGTAGAAATTTGAATCCAGACAGGTTTACTCCAGAGCCCATGCACTCACCCCTAACCCATCCCATCTTGTACCCCACCCTGTGTTCTCCAACATGTTCTTCTCCATTGGGTCCTTCCTATCAGCTTTTACACTTGTTTAAATTTGTCACATCTGGGAAATTTCTTCCCTTAGCCCCATGTCTCCCTCTAGCTACACCCTCTCTCTCTCTCTTTCTCCTTCCTTCACAATCAAATTTATTAAAAGAATTATCTCTATGAGAACTGTCACTATGTTCTCACTTTCCACTCACTCCTGAAGACCTTTCATCTTAGCTTTCGCTGAACCACACTCCTGAAAGTACTCTAGAGTCTCTTAGCCCCTAGAGTCAATGAACACTTTTCAAACTTTACCAGATTTGATCCACTGTTAATGTTTGACACTGTAGACTGTAGTGGAACCCTCTCTTATCTCAGTTCCGTAACTCCACGTCTCCTGGTTTTCCTTCTGCCTCGGCAGACCTCTCGTTCTGAGACTCTATTGAAGTTTCTGCGTCTTCTGCCTTCCTCTCAAATCTCTCTCTCTCCTGGGCCATCTTCTCTCTTAAACTAATCTCTCTCCCCATTCATTTACCCGCTAAGTTCAATTATCTTCTTTATGCCAAAAACTCCAAAATTCATATGTCCCTTCCAAATTTCTCTCCTGGACTCCAGATCTTCACATGTAACTGTCCACTGAATGCCTCTACCTGGAGGTTTACATACACCTCAAAACTCAACGTAGCCAAAAGCAGAGCTTATCGTCTTTCCCTGCAAACTGCCACTTTCTTCCCCATCATTCCTAAGTCAGTGAATAGAATCACCCTCATCAACAGAATCACCACCCATTAGTAGAAACATCTGTCAGTAGACACCAAAACTGGAAACCTCGACAATGAGTCCTTCATTCTGCATAAAATAAATCACCAAAATCTATCAACTTTACCTCCTGATTAGGACTTAAATCCATTCACTTCTCTCCAACCTCCTGCAACAATTGTTAGATACTCATCATGTCTCAGCTGGAGCGGAGGTGAGCAACACCAGAGCACGGAAACACTCTGGAGGCTGTGCCAACAACCCACTTCCCAGTCAGCTGCCAAAAGCAATTATTTTAGGCGGTGAATCTGATCATGTCATTCCCCTGCTCGAAATCATCTGTGGTGACTCCATAATGCCCTCCTGATAAAGACCAGGCATTTAGCAAATCTTAGTGAATTTCATGATCTGATTGTACGCTTTGCTCAAACTACTTTTGGCTCCTTGGAGTGAATTAGCAAAAGGCTCCCTTTTCTCATTTCATTCCCATCAGCTAGAAATTCATTAGAAACGCTGGCTTTTTTAGTACTAGGTAGTTTATAGCCAATGTTATTACAGTGTCATAATAAATATTCAAGTCTATCATATCAGAATGTGGGTGGTGCCCTCTAGAGTTACGTGGCGTAAAACCTGAACATCTGTATGAAGTGGCCCAATGGCTCCATGTTCATCTGAGTACAGTCATGTGCCACATAACGATGTTCTAGTCAACGAGGAACCACATGTAAGATGGTGGTCCCATGAGATTATAATACCATATTTTTTAGTGTACCTTTTCTATGCTTAGATATATTTAGATACACAAATCCTTACCATTGTGTTACGGTTGCCTACAGCATTCAGTACAGTAGCATGCTGGACAGGTTTGCATCCTAGGAGCAACAGGCCCTACCATGTAGCCTAGGCATGTAGTAGGCTATGCCATCTAGGTTTGGGTAAGTACACTCTGATGTTCACGCAAAGACGAAATTGCCTAACAATACATTTCTCAGAATATATCCCTGTCATTAAAAGACACACGACTATATACAGGAATAAAAATGTCAAAGCCCCTGCCTCTTAGGAGCTCACAGTCTGGTGTCATAAAATAAGAATGTTGCTAAAAAGGATTTACACCTACCCACTGCCATCAGGGTTCCGTGGGAAGTGGGAATGGGCTTTTCCCCACACCCATATTCTCTCGAAAGGATCTCTGCAGTGCGAGAGCACCCATTGTTTTGGTCAAGTGATTGGCCAGGCCCAGGGAGTGCAGTCTATAAGGTAAAACAAAGCTCTACCCAATGACAACACAGTAAGGAGAAAGACCCAGCCTCTAGAACAGGGACAGAGGCAGCATCGACCTTGAACACCCACCCAAAAAACCATACCCCTGGCTCCACACCACCCAGCCTTGGGCAAAGCACCTCCTGCCCCTAGTGGAGTCCAACCCCTCAGTTTTCCTGCCTCTGTGTTGGGAAGGGATGCGAATTCTCAGAACCAAACTTCCCTGAATTTCCATACAGGGTCATCTACTCTGCCTCTCTGCCTGGGTATGTGGGGAGTAATGACTGAGGCGCAGCCTGTCATAATGAGGATGATTTTCCATGATCTTCTGTGACTAAAGAGCGTGAGTATTGGGTGACATGTTGGGTCACAGTTGTGGCACATGCTTCCATATAGGAGAGTTATGTTTTGATTTTCAACTTCCTGTTTTAATTATTCCCTTTTTGTCATGGCAACATGCGCATACCGAGCGTCATGAACCCTGACTGGGATCTAACTGCTGTGGGGCCAACTTGTGATCTATGACAGGGGGCTTTATTTTTAACTCATGTGACAAGTACATCTTAAAGCTGGTGGGCAGGACAGGCACGATGGCTAACGCCTGTAATCCTAGCGTTCCAGGAGGCTGAGGCAGGAGATTTGCTTGAGGTCAGGAGTTCGAGACCAGCCTGAATAAGAGCAGATCCCTGTCTCTACTGAAAAGAGAAAAACTTAGCCGGCTGCGGTGGCAAGTGCTGTAGTCCCAGCTACCAGGTAGGCTGAGGCAGGAAGATCGCTAGAGCCCAGGAGTTTGAGGTTGTAGTGAGCTATGACGATGCCACTGCACTCTAGCCCAGGTGACAGAGCAAGACTCTGTCTCCAAAAAAAAAAAAAAAAAAATGCTGGTGGTTGTAAGGAGAAGTTCTCTCTATTAGGCATCAGTGGCAGAAACGGCCATGGAAGAGGTGATGTTCAGTAGACGTTGGGGACCCTCAGACTTTTCCTAAGAATCATCATTCTCATTCTGGAGGGAGGCTTTCTGAAAATTCAGGTGTCTGAGCTCAGCCCTATAACTTTGTATCAGCCTGTTAGGGTTGGGGACCAAGGAATCTTCATTTGTAACTAACATTTCAACTGATCCTGAGAATTTGGATCCTGGTGAAGAGAAAGTGAGACCCCCTGGTGGCCTGAGGGCAAATTATTATTTAACACAGGAAACATTATACAATGTCAACGGCTTCCTCAGAGTTGATGTAAAGGGGCAAGCTGTGGAGACACTATCGGATAAGGGCCACGCTACTCTTGGGAATATCCGTGGAAACATTCTTCGATCTTCCTCGCAGGTGCCATCTGTGGCACTGAATCACTCAAAGCCACTGAAGAAGCTCTCACTGTGTGCTCAGCATTGAACTCAGGCCTTGGGAATGCAAGAAAGAGCACGGGGCAGTGTG
Organism: Indri indri; assembly: GCA_004363605.1. Classification (NCBI taxonomy): domain Eukaryota; kingdom Metazoa; phylum Chordata; class Mammalia; order Primates; family Indriidae; genus Indri; species Indri indri. The sequence goes on along the minus strand of RJWJ010026738.1, from coordinate 7,006 downwards.
TGAACTGGAGAAGGCTGGGAAGTCAAACCTCGCACAGAGCTCCTGACACAGAAGCTAAAGTAGGATCCAGTAAATACACATGGGAGGGAGGGGAGGAAGGAAAAAAAAGCAAAGGAAGGAGCGCTTGGAAAAATAGCACAAGTCCCTTTATCATAATGATGCTGCCAGGGGCACCAGAGGTTGGTTGCTCCGAGGCAGAAGGGATTTTTCCACTTCAGAACCCAGTTCTCCACCACAGATCCTCTGCTTTCTGGTGTTCCTCCTCCACATTCCTTGTGGCTGTGCCCCTCCACCTGAGCGACTTGCCCCTGTTTCTCCAGTCTACCTGCCACACACTGGGGTTCCAGCTGGCCTTCCCATCCCTCTGGAAGTCCTTTCAAGGGCCGACCCTCTCCCCTGGGTTCCCAGTTAGCATTCAGTCCACCGAGCAAGATGAAGAACACACACAAGAGTCTGGGTGAGGCTGGCTTTCCCGTCTTCCTTAGGAGCACCAAGTACTGGGCCCCACTCAGTTCTGCCTCCCTCATGCCCAGCACTGCACTTGAACATTGCGGGTGCTCAGGAACATTTGACGCATGAAGGAAGGAATGAATGAAGAGCTTACCAGCCTGCACAGCCCACATCAGAGTTCCTTGTGGAGGCAGCTAACATGACGGGCAGGAGTGGACAGTCAGGAACCAGGCAGCCTGTGCTAACCCTCTCCTCTTCCATTTGCTCACAGTGAGGTTGAGCACAAATTCTTTGCAGTGCTTTCCTTCAAGAGGTAGAGTCTGTTTCTCTACCTACAACCCTTTGAATCTTGTGATTGTTTTCACCAATAGAATACGGCAGGAGTGAGTGACTGTGTGAGTTCTGGAGCCCAGGCCTCAAGAGGATTTTCAGCTTCCACCTCTCCCTTTATGAAAAGCAGTACTAAGATTGCCACCTAAGGAAGTTCACTCTTGTCTGCTGGAGGGTGAGAGGTGACACAGAGGAGAGCCCAGGCCCCCCCAACAGCCAGCACCAACAGCCAGACGTGGGTGGGACCACCTTGGACCGTCCAGCCCGGCCACTCTCCCAGCTGAACATGAGGGAGCCTAGGCAGGACCAGCAGAGGACACACCCAGCCAACCCACAGAATCAGGAGAAATAATAAGTCGCTACGTTTTGGGTTGGTTTGTTACACTGCAGTAGAGAACCGAGACACCATGCAAAGTGCTTCAGACATTGGCCGGGAGCCCAGAGGCCCCATCCACCCCTCACTAGCCCTCCTTCTGGGGACTAGACCCTTTCTCCACTCCTCCCACCTGCCCACTGACACGGTTCTTCCTGACAAATCTGGACAGGGGTCCTGGCGCTATTCTCCCTAGAGTCTGGCCTCTAAGTTGGACTCTTTCGGAAACCCTGCTTGGACTTCCTAGGATGGATGCCCGTGGAGACCTGTCTAACCACATTTCTCCCAACTCCCTGTGCATTATTCTTTTATTCATTCAGGAATTGTTGCTGAGTGCCTGACACATGCCCGATAAATACTCGTGCATGCTGGTGATATATAAACGAACAAAACAGACCACAACCTCTGCCCTTTGAACCCTGCATTCTAGCAGAGAGTGAGGGAGAAAATTAAAACAAATAGAAAATAAATTATAGAGTCTGTCAGAATGTGACAGTACCATAGGTGACCTAGGAGTGCTGAGATTTGAGGGAGGAGTGCATATTGTAATTTTAAATGGGATAACCAGGGTAGGCCTCACTGATGAAGTGAGCCATGCAGATAATTAGGGAATGAGCCTTCCCAACAGAAGCCCATTGCAAAGACCCTGGGGTGGCATCGTGCCTGAAGTGTTTGTCTTTGGAGAATAGTGAGGAGACCAGCGTGACTGAAGCAGAAAGCATGGGAGAGGCATGCAGAAGAGGAGAACAGAGGTAACCCACTTTCCCCAGAAACCTATGAGCATTTGTTGGAATAGTGTCCCCTGGACCCAGTCTGAACAATGCTTAGCTAGGAGGTGCCTGAGTCTGTGGTCCTTTATGCAGACAAGCTTACGTGACCAGTGCTGTTTTTTGTATCTTGAGTCCTAAGGCTGCGGACACTTAGAACATGTCTGTGAGAAATGTTCCAGTGTAGAGAGCCTCTGCTAGAACTCAAGAGTCCCAGCCTCCTTTGTCACTCTGATTCTGTGAGCAGGGCCTGGGCAAGGGTGACCCAAGGGAGTTGGAGGGAACGTGCATACTGGAGAACGATTCACGGCAGTATCTCTGTCATAGGGAAAAGGAATTAAGCATACATCTGTGCTCCTTCACATACGTGCAGAAACTGTAAAAGTGAGTGTATGTTTAATATCTTTCTTGCCCCCCAGGCTCTAAGCACCTAGAGGACAGGGGCCGTGTCCCTCTTGTCAAGGAGTGGCTAAAAAACTCTTGTTATCAAAAGCAAGGAGCACGCAGAGCTCTGCGAAGTCTTCACATGGCCCAGGTGTGCTCTTGCACATTGTTTGAGAAGGATGCATCTACGGTAGGTGAGGTGGAGATCTGAGGCACTGGGGCTGGCAGGCAGTAGCCACTGAGTGCTTGACTTGTATTTAAGGACTCACTCAGCTCCCAGCCCCCAAAAGGCGATGCCAAGATTGATCTCTGTCGCCATCTGCAGCCCAAAGGCCACAATGCAGGCTCCCAGCATCAGCAATGGGCTCGGGGATCCCGCCCATGACTGCTTGGAGTCTGTGATTTTAGAGCAGAGACTGGAATTTGCTGTGGGATAGATAGACTCTTTGTTTTGGTAGAATCCTCCAATCGCCTGGTTTTCTGTCTCCGGCCCTACCAGTTCACCCTGAGATGTAAATATTGGATAAGACCTTCGGGTGTGCCTCTCCCTCGCATGAACGTAATAATAATTCTCATAGCCTGGTTGTGGAGTGAAGACTTTGGTGTGGTCTCCAGGAAGAAGGAATTTAAGGCACAAGCCTTGGGATGTGGGAGAAGAATATTCTTGGCATCCCTGAACTGCACCTGTCAGAAGCTGCCTCCATTTCTTACTTTTAAATCAGTGCCAAAACATCCCATCACTATTTCTACCAGAGTCCTGCAGAATTCGAATCTGAGGCCCCTGAGTGCTGTTTGGAGTGTCTTCTAGTCCTTCATAAAAACCAGTCAACAAACATTAGCTTTTATTCATAAGGTCTGGTCTTCCCGCCTGTACTGTGTGTCCTTGAGGAGTAGGGACCATGTCTTCTGAGTCTTTGTGTCCTCTTCCTCTTCTGAGCACTGATGCAGAATTGGCATATATTAGATGCTTGAAATGTTTTTTACTTGTGTAGAGTACATGATCCAACTTGGGGCAGGGCCACTAGTAGCAGGAGGCCTGGGTTTGCCTGGGTGGCCCGGCGTGGGCACAGTTCGCAAGGGAAGGACCAGCAGAAATGGGTTACCATGTGTTAACGTAATTAATTGGGAGGCTATTAGGCTGAGGTGGCTCCAGCACCTTGGGTTCCTACTAAGCAAACTGAAATCCAATCCAGAGTGAATGGTCATAGCCTAAGAAAATGAAACTTAAGCTTAACCAATCAGGAACTGCCAAGTAACCCTCTAAGTAGGAGCTGTCCACTTTAACCAATCACATTTTTTCTTACTCTTGCTTCCTAAACACCTTATGAAAGTTTTCCCCATCCCCTTTTGGCAAGCCCTGAACTGCTTGCAGTTTGGTGCTGCCCGATTCATGAATTGCTCTCCGCTCAAGTAAACTCTTTAAAATTTCAATGTGGCTGAGTTTACCTTTCAACATATGCGTGAAAGAGACCAGCTGACAATGTAAAAATGAAGCAAGTGTCAGGCTGAAAGCGGACCAGAGTACCAGAGCTGACCCCAGGGCTGTGACAAACAGCAGGCAGGTGGGCAGACAAGAGGGAGGAGGAAGCTGAGAAGAGCTGAGGCCCTCTTTGAGGCCCTAGTAATTTCTGGGTCAGTCTGACATAGATCACACATGCCCAGGATTAAAATCTGGGTCCTGCTTGTAATTCTTGGATGATTCCTCGGGGCCTCCCAGATGAAACTCCTTTGCAAGGCATTTGCAATCAGGCTCCACCCATCTTGCCATCTGAATTTTCAGCAACTCCTCAGCCACAGGCCCTGGGTCCCAGCCACTTTGCCAACTCACCGCGCCCTGGACGTGCTGGGAGCTCTCCTCCATTGCACCTTCCTGAGCTGTTTTTCCTGCCTAGGATGCCCATCCCCAAGTTCTCTGCCTGGAAAACTCCTACTTTTTTTTTTTTTTTTTTTTGAGGCCCAGATTAAATGCTCTTTCCTCTATTAAGCCCTGCCCAGCCCTCCCTGCCAGCTCAGGGGCACCCACCACTTGCAGCACAGCAGTCCTCACATGGTATCATGAACATCCAGCAAGAACCAAGGGATCACCCACTAACTCATTCAAGATTTTGCACCTATTCAGCACCTTCTACGTACTAGTAGCTCTTCTGGCCACAGGTGATACAAAATTGTACAGAGGATGTGCTCAGACAGCACAGAGTCCCAACACGTAAACACGTGGTCACAATGTGGTAGCCAAGTGATAAAGGAACCAGGGCACACACAGTTTATGGAGAAGCAGCCCAGGGAAAGAACCTAAGCATACAGGAGCTGTGGAGCCCATCACTTCTTGCCTCTGCTCAAAGCCTTCTGTAGTTTCCTTTTGCAAGTAATCCTCTGAGCCCACCTGCTGGTCTTGCTCACTCCCTCCCCCTCCCTCCTCTCCAGGCTCTGGCCCCACTCCCACCCCACCTGCTGCTGTCATTGGAACATATCGCTCCTTTCTGCCGCAGGGCTGATGCATTTGCTATTCTTCTGCCTAGATCATTCCCAGTTCCAGCGCCTTCCTCTCCTTCAGCCTCAGCTCAAATGTCACCTCTTCAAACGAGTCACCTCCCCTGACCACTCTACCCAATGTTTCCATTGAATACCTGCTGCCCTCACCTTCTAATCATGAAACGTGCCCTTATTTGTTTTCCTGTTTGTTAATTTTCTTGTTTAGTGTTTCTCCCACTGAGTTATCAGCTCCAAGGAAGTTTGGTTTTGTTCACAGTTCTATCCCCGGCTCCGGGGTGGAATAAAAATTTGTGGAATGACATTGGGGTCAGATGGGCCAGGTTTTCTCTTGAACTCTGACACTCATAGACCCTGTGACCTTCAGCAAGTTATTTCACTTCTCCTAGTCCAGTTTCCTCATCTGTCAAATGGAGGGGAGAATGCTTGCCTTACGCACTCATTCTGAGGACAACGACAGCCTTTTTTTCCTGACCCCTGGTTGAAACTCAAAGTGTGCTAGATGGATGCTGAGCAGTTCACACACAGAGAGCGCCAGCAGCCCACACCTTCTCTGAGCCCTGAGACTGAGACCACAGGCTCTTTGCTCGAGCCTGAGCCTGACCACAGATACTCTGTGAAATGCAGAAGTATTCAGGCTCTGACGATGAGTGTGAGTTCTAGTTGCAAACTCTCATCTGAGTTCCTGTATTCCTGGCCACACCAAGTCTCCTCAACTCAGGGATTCCATTACAACTTTAAACTCACCATGGTGTCCAGGAACACTCATCGCCTGCCCCTCACTACTACTACTGGCTTCTCACACAACAAAACCAGCGGGCAGCTGACAGTACCGATCAGTTGGCTGAATAACTGATTCACTGTGAAGTATCTGGTAGAAAAATCACGGCACTTGAACGAGAGCTGAAATTGCAAAGCAGGCCAAGGCTTTGTGCCTGCACAGAGGAGGAGACCGGGTTCTGCTTGGGGCTTCTTGGTTGTTTCTAGAGGCTCCAGAGCATGGACTGGAGGAGAGGCTGTGGGCAGCCTTCCAAGAAGAACTCACCAAGCTACCAAGCCCCCTGCATCCGGCACCGCACACAGGTAGACTGAGGCCCCGCAATAGTTTCCTATGGCTGCTGCGACAAATTACCACAAACTGAGTGGCTTACAACAGCACAAGTTTATTGTTTTACAGTTCTGGAGGTCAGAAGCCTGAAATAGGTGTCAGTGGTATCAGTAGGGCTGTGTTCCTTCTGGGGCCTCTAGAGGAGAATCCATGCCCTTGCCTTTCCAGCTTCCAGAAACTGCCTGCATTTCTTGGCTCAGGGCCCCTGGTTTAGCATCTTCAAACCCCTCTCTGATTGTCCCCTCCTTCCCTCCTCTCATGAGACCCTTGTGATTACATTGGGCCCACCTTAAACTCAACATGTGCCCAGATGGTCTCCCCATACCAAGATCCCTAGCATAGTCACATTTGCAAAGCCTCTTATGCACAGGTTCTGGGGATTTGGCTGTTTGGGGCCATTATTCTGCCTACCACAGATGCTGAGCAGGATGAGCTTGGTCTGGGGGCACCAGGCTGGAACTCAGCCTCCCGCCTCCCTACCGGCTCTGTTCGAAGTAGAACTCGGTGCAGGCCGAGGGCTCACTCTCCTTGGCAAGCCGTACCGGCTGCTGGGGCTCAGCTGGACCACAGAGGAACCAGCCAGGCCAGGCAGCTGCCTCAAGCCTGAAGGCAGAGCCCGAGCTGCTCTGGAAGAAGGTGAAGCGTGTGGTCTCTTCGCCACCCTTGTAGAGGTCCTCAATGTTCACATCCTGTGGGGGCAAAGTGGCCAGCTGCAGGATGAGGGTGCCAATACAGATATCAGCCCTAGAGGCTCCTAGGGCTTGGCCAAAGAGGGACCTGACAGGGTGGGCCTTTACCCAGGGAACTGCCTTCTGCAGGTTCCAGAGGGCTAGGGTCTTGGTGCTGGGTGCAGAGGGAGATGGTGGAAACCTGAGGGAGGGGGACGTGTGGACCTGGCCAGGAATCCATAGAGGGGTGCAGAGATGCCAGCATCCTAGAGGCCAGGCCAGGTCTGCAGCATCCCCCAGAAGTGAGAGGGGTCTCTTACCTCCAGCTGCAGGGAAGGCCCCTCTCCCGTCTCCACACATGCCAGGCAGCGACTCCCTCCCTGGATCCCGAGGAGGATGGGGGCCTTCTTGCGGTCCAGGCCTCTGTTGGGAAGTA
>RJWJ010026737.1:0-22741 GCA_004363605.1 Indri indri | reverse complement strand
GTGGACACATATCCACGGCTGGCAGAAGCTGTGCTCATCACCACTGGAGATGGAGACTCACTCTTGCTTTCAGGACCCTGGACAGCATTTGTTTTGGTTTGTTCATTTTATCCCAAGTGGCGATAACCTCATCTGCATGGTCTGCCAAGAAAGTGCTGCTTCCCTGAGGGCATGTGGAGGCAGGGAATGCCTGCCTGGCCAGGAGGTCTTCCTGGCACCAGACCCTACCTTAATGGAGCTTATATTTCAGAAAGGAGAGAAATAACAGACACTGAGGTGGGGCAGGGGGAAACAAGAGAGCAGATGGTGATATTTTAGGTGGTGGGGGAGTGAATGAAGGTGTCTTTGCAGAGGCGAGTGTACAGAGACCTGACTGTGGGGAGGGAACGGGGCATGCAAATGCTTTTCCACCACAGGAGGAGAGAGCAGGGAGGGGCGCCTTCTCAGCAAGAGGAGCAGTATGTATAAAAGCTCTGAAATGACAGCAAGCTTGGATGCTTCCCAGAAGAGTAACAAGGTCAGTATGGCCGGAGGGAAATGAGCAAGGGATTTAGTAGAAGAAAAGCCAGGGGGCAGGTCACACTGAATCCCATAAAAATGTGTGTTTAATTTTATTGTAAGGGTGATGGTTCCACTGGAAGGTTTGGGGCGGGGGTGTGATGTTTCTGTTTACATTTTAAAGGATAATTCTGCCTGATTTGTGGGAGCACACAGAAAAGGGGTGAGAGAGGAAGTAGAGAGGTGAGTCAGGAGGTGATTTCATGGGGCTCAGTGGGCAGCAATGGAGATCGTGGAACCTGTTAGATCCATGATATTTTTTGAAAGTTATTTCTAGCAAGATGCATGAGCAGGCTTAAGAAGAGAAGCCAACATAATTCCAATGTTTAATATGCTATTTGAATGAATGGTTGAATATTTTTGATTCAACTAGGAGATGCCAAAAATTGGGCTGCACCTAATAAGTGGTAGCAAAATAAACAAGTTTGGATTGAGAAGGAGGAACGCACAGAGAAGCATCTGCACAGGTTGTACACAGAGAACTGCTGGCCCGGAGCTGAGGAGGGCTTAGCCTCTGGAGCAATGGGATGGTTAAGGTGGCCCCGTGGCGGGGATGGTCATTGCTGCCGTGAGAATCGTCTGAGTGTTAGGGAGGGAAGGCAGGAGTGTGCGCGTGCGTGAGTGCACACATGTGCATGCGTGTGTGTGTGCGGTACTGTGCATGTGCGTGTGTGAAAGTCTGGGGTGGAGCAGGGTGAAGGGGACAACAGCCAATTAGAAGAAGTTAAGACAAAGAGAACCGCCGTTACTAAGACGGGGAGAATTCTCTGCTGAGAGCCCCAAGTGCTTGGTGCACGTGGGACCCGGAGGACGACTGCAGACACGCAGAGCTGCTCCGCTGTCCTCTCACCGCTTTGGAAGCCTTAGGCCGCCATGAGCTGGGGAGAGAAAGGCAGATGGGCTCTCGGAACTGAAGCAACCAGCACAGCGACGAGGCCTGAGAAGGGAGGGGCTGGAGAAACGGGCTTCAAGCCCTGCGGAAGTCCAGGAACGTGGAAGATGAACTTCCAGAACGGGGGAGGAGAGGAGAAGGCGCCCAGGTTGGGGCGCCTTGCAGGCACACCCCTCTCCTGCTAGGTCCTGTTTCCGCTCAAGGAGCCCAAGGCCCTAGGAAAACTAAAAGGCAGTGATTGAACGTGTCGCCCGATCTGGCCCGGAGGTGAGCAAGGAATGACGGAGACGGTCAGCGGACTGAGAGGGAGACAGGCCAACTCCCGCGGGTACCCGGTGACCCGGTGGCGAGAGACTCGCTGAGGAGCGAGGAGGCGGGAAAGGGGAGGGGCGCAGTCCCGTAGACTCGCATTAAAGTTTCCTTCGACGCCCCCCATGGGGTCCCACTTTGGGCCCCTTGAGGAAAGATTCCTCATATGCTCCTCATCAGCTCAAACGTCTCTTATAAACGGCTCAGCCCTGGAGCTCAGCCCGTGCCGAGGCAGCAAATTGTACTCTCTGTCAGACACGCCTCTGCAGTGGGTGAGAAAGGAGTAATTATAACCTGCAAATCCTGGTGTCATGCATAACACCCCGATCTATATTTAATAATAGCAAAAAACGTTCGCATTAACAGCTATTAGGCGGTTCGCTTGTGCAGGGAGGCCCTTCTTCTCTCCTTCTTTGCAGCAATAAAGTATAATAAAAAGATGAACACAGGCTTTGTGGATTTTAGAGTGATTTCTCCTTAAGAGGTTCTCAGAGCATCATAAATTCCCAGACAGCAGCTGAGGAGGTTTGTACAAATCTTCAAATCCCAAAGTGAAATCAGGGGGATAAAATGGCAAGTCCAGTAAGCCTGGCCTCCCAGGGCGTCTACGACCCGCCACGACAGGTTCGGATGGGAGGAACGCTGTTCCTTTCGTGTATTTCAGATTTCCGATTTCACAGCTCCCTGAATAGTGACACTTATTTTACTCCCTAAGTATTCTCAATCCTGCCTCCTCCTTCGCCTGCTGTTGCTGTTCGTCTAGTTCAGGGCCTTTCCGTCTCCAGGATGGAGTGACGACCTGGCCCTCTAGCAGCTCTTGCCACCCTCATGACAATCCCTTGCAATGCTCCATGCACAAGGCTGCCAGCGCCCCGCTCACGCCCCTCCCCAGTGACAACTCTCCCTCACTTATGGAGGAGGGGTGAATTTCTTGGGGCATGGGGTGCCCTATGCTGAGTTCTTTCAGCCTTCATCTTCTGACACCCCGGCTGCACCCCTGGTATTTAGTGAGTCTGCACAGCTCTCAGTTGCCCACACATAGCTTTCAGATGCCCACGTCATCCCCTCTGCCTACAGCGCCTTCCTCTGGCTTCTTTGTGACCCCCTTTGCTTAATCACCCCTCCTTCCCACAGGGCCCACAGCTCTCCACCCCTATTTACTGTAGCGATACTCACATGGGGCATCGTCGTCATCTGTTCTTAGGTCGCCCTCCCTCCCCCGACAGTGTTTTTGCTATCCTACTTCAGTCCCTGGCCCCTGTTTCTCAATTACTGAATCTGCATGCATAAATGCGGGCCGTGTGTCACCTCCACTGCTCATCTGACAATTAGTTCCACAGCATTGCTTACACTGTCGTTATTTCACTTTTGGTGTGTTTATGTCCTGTCACCTCACATCTAGAATTACGTTTCCTAAGGACATGAGCCTCTGAATTCCCCCAGCACAGTGCCTGATATGTATTATTAGTAGTAATAACTATTTATTCCTTGTAGAGTAGTAGAGTGCAGTGATTACTAGTGTGAGCTCAGGTGTCTGCTTGGCTTCACATCTCAGTGCCGCTATTTATTAGCTAGATGACTGTGAAAAGGTTACTGAGCCACTCTTTGCCTCAATTTTTTTCTGTAAAATGGGTAGAATTATAATACACATTTTAAAGGGTTGCCGAGAGCATCGAATGGTAGACACAGTGAGAGACACTATTTCAGTGTATTTATTGGTGCAAATGTGCTCTGGGGAAGTTCTGCCTCTCAGCCTTGCACATACCCCACCCCTCCCAGCAGCCTCCCAGCCTTCTCCTTTACCTGACACCTCTTACCTTTAATTTGATATTCAGGGCTCTCCTTGGAGCATGCTTTAACAGCCTCCTCTGCTTCTGGCCCCCACCTGGTTCTTCCAGAATTTCAGGCCCTTCACCCGAGTGTCCCCATCAAACCATTAGGTGGGCTGCACTCCCCAATTGGAGCAGACCCCTGCACTCCCCTCCCTGCTTAGCAACTCAACTCTCCTCCACCTCCCCTGGCCATGGATGACGGCTTGGAATGGCAGGATGTGGATTGCATGGCCCAGTGTAAGACCACGGATGGGGAAAGTGTGTGGATTTTGTTTTATGTGGATTGCTGAGTTAGTCTCAGAGGGAAGCTATACTCTCCGAAATTTTAATTCCTGGACCACCTCCACCACTATTTAGTTAAGTGATCCAGTTAGCCACTCAATTTCTCTGGAGCAGTTGATACCTACTTCTTAGGTGCAAAGAACTAAGCTAAGTTAGTAAAGCATTTGTTTTGGGGGGAAATAAAATCTCAACACATCGAGGGAAGAAAAATGTTAAGTAAGAATTGCATTTAGCATTAAGAACCTGGAGGTTGGAATGATGCCAGTTAACTTTGTAAACACAAAGCATACACCACATCCCAGGGACACCTAGAAGTAAAAACCTCCACCTTACTCTTTCATGAGTTAAAAGGTTGGGGAGGGAGCAACACCTCCCTCCAGCTCTTCACTTACCTCTGCAAAAACAAAGGGCGCATCGAACTGGAAGCAGACGTGGCCGTGCTTGACGGCTTGCACAGAGGCGGGGCCGCACCGATACATGCCTGTACCACACAGAGGAGGAGTGGAGTGAGTATGTCACCTCCAATTCTGTCCAGATGCTGCTTGGTTCCTAGCACTGAGGGTGGCTCCATAGAGACCAGTGTTCCCAATGTCATCATTGATTTAGCCCATACACTTTACGGCTTGCGAGGGCAGATGACCAACGTGTGGAATCAAGAGGGTTTTGTTGGCAATGCCTTCTCAAAGCAAAATTTGAAGCCGTGGAAAGAAAATGGGGCAACGCTATTCCCGGACCTGCTCTGCCACTGCAAACACGTGCCCAAGCGTTCGTGCCACGCAGTTGGTTCACGCAAGTGTTTATCCCTTTTCAGCTGGTGTCTGAAATGTGGGAAATGCTGAGGTGTCCTTGGTGGCTGTGTTGCTGCTGTTGTTTGTTTTGATTTTTGTCTTTTGTGTTTGGACATATGTCAGGTTTAACTGGAGAATTTGGACCTTAACCACACACATGGGCCAATGTCCGAGGTACATTCAGGAAGTCAGCAGTCCCATGTTACTCTTCTGAAATTCTTTACATTTTAACCACCTATCCATAGCTAATAAGAGATTAGCCGCCCTTAGTCACCTCTGAAGTCTCCTCGTGATATATTATCCACAGCACCAGAAAGTGTTGAGCTTTCTTCTTTAAAACCCAGTATGATAATACAGTTCCATTATGAATATGACTGAATGTTGATGCATCTACGCCTCCGTATACACATCAACATCTCATGTCAACACCTGAGGGAATAAACGTAATGTCCCCAGTCCACTGATTTTTTATATTATCATATTAAGGAGAGGTGGAGGCTTATAATGTGATTTTACAAAAATCTGGGGGAGGTCAGAGCTGCCACTGCTTAGCATAGTTGGCAAGTTAGAAGACAAATACCCACATCTGCGAGCTTTGGAAGAAATCACGTAACATAAAAAGAAATCAGGTTCTGGAAAAAAACAACACTCTAAAGGATGATCTATAATTATTTTTGAGTTCTCTATTTTCTCTACTGCCTTATAGCTTAGCACGGTGTATCAGGGAGGGCTCGAGTATATTTTATAGCCTAGTAAAAATGCTTACAGGTATTTTTGCTGTCTTCAAAACTGCTTATCAAAGCAACAGTAAATGAATTATATGTGTTAAATTTTATATTATTTTCCTAAAAGTTGTAAAATAATCAGGGTAGAGCTGACTATTGAAATGAAGTTAAACCTGATTCGCAGGGAGCTGTGCATGTGCCCAGAAAGCACATTTCAGGTGTTGGTTGTGGATGGGTGTGGTTCTCACGCAGCAAATGCAAGCATAAAAGTGAAATAAAGATCAGTGGTGACAAAGCAGTACCCCAGAGGGAGGATGCAGTTTTACCGTCGCTGTTTTCCTGGGGGGTGCTGTCCACGACTTGCCAGCCTCCAAATCCCACAGGAAGGTCAGGCCTTGTCATCCACGCTTCATTCCAGCAATGGTAGTTCCTTGGAAAACACAACCCAGGAGAGGTTACACTTTCCATTGCATTCAATGCTTCAAGAAATCAAAAAGTGACCCTAAATCCTGTGCATATGCTATCCACAGATTACTGGAATGGATTAAGCCACATTTGGGGGCTCCAGGAGATACCCTGGGTCTTCATATTTGCGTGTGCTGGGAACATCCATTCCTGCTGGCATCCGTGGGGGTGCTCACATGGCCGGATGTTCCTCTACCCCTGCTAAGATCAGCTTCAAGGACACCTGGAGATATTTTAATAAGCACATTAGACAGTTCTGATCTTAACCATTCTCTTCTGGCTAATAAAACAGAACTTACTATGTGCTGAAGGGGTGGAAAGAAAAGTTAACTGAAACTGAAATACTTATCTTTGAATTTTTTTATATAGTTCTGATTCAGAAAAGCACATTTCTTTGCAATAATTAAGCAATAAATACTTGTGTCTATGGTCTTCCACCATTACCATAGAAACTATAACATTAACTCCTGACTGTATTTCTCTACGATTTGTGGCAAAATTCCATATGGTGTTCAGCAGGAAGAATAGTTGTCCTGAGTGTCTCCTCACCCTTCATCAAAGGTGGGCAAGCTGGGAGTTAAGGGCCATGCAACACTTCTCAGAACTTTGTGTATGATCCTTGAAGCAAGAGCATGAAATAAAGTGTCATCGTGAATTGTATTATTATGTCCTTGGAAAGACCTGAAATTATATGACGGTACAGAATCAAATGAGACCACATTAACCCCTCAGCACTATAGAAAGTGTTCACACAGTAATAACGATTTAATAACGGGGAGGTAGTTACGGCAGTCTTTGTTTATAGCACTGAAGAATTCTGGATGTCCTTCAGTGTCACTAACTTGTGCATGTTCCCATCTTCCTCTGAGTGCAGCCCATTTCTGATCGGCTCAGTTAAGGGATATTAATTTAACTATGTGCCTCTTACGCACCAGGCACCTGGCTAGGTGCTGGAAATCCAAAGATGACCCAGACATAGATTCTTGCCCATAAAGACCTCCCAAGCTGGGAGGAATGACAGACATGTAAACTAATTATTGAAACAGGTCATGGGTTTGCTGTGGGGCTTCAATAAGCTAATACATGCTACTGTTTAGAATAGGGCCTGGCATGTGACACATGCTCAAAAATGGCGACTCTCAGACTTTTAAAAATCATTAATTGCAGTGATGCATGCTAAAATGGAAGCTCATTTCGAGCACAATGGGGTCTCAGCAGGCACAAGTCTCAGGGTGTTTGGGAAGGCTTCCCAGCAGAAGTGGTATTGACCTGAGTCCTGGAAGACAAATGGAGTTTAGAAGTTCAAAAAAGGAGGAAGACTGAAGGTTCAATGGCATGAAATAGCAACCGCGGAGTGTCTGGGAACAGTCTGCCACTAGCTGTGGCTGGAGGGAAGCATGTTTGCTTATTCGCATGCAGGGGAGGACCACAGTGATGTCAGGCAACCCACCAAACTAACGAATACACACAACACTTCCTGTGTGCCAGGTGCTGTTCTAAAACCTTTGTGCATATTAACACATCTGATGCTCCCAGAGCCCCATGGGAATGATAGTGTTATAAGCATTCCCAGTTTTCAAGGGAGCAAGCCGAAGCGCAGAGGGGGGTTGAGATGCTTGCCTGAGGTCACACAGCCAGTGCGTGATAGAGTCTATGCTTTTAAACACTGAGCTGTGATATAGGTGAGGATAAGACTGTGAGATCCTTTTGCGCCAAATTAAATATTTGTGCTTTATTCTTAGGCAATAAGAGGCCATCGAAATAACGTAAGAAAGGTTAAATTTGCAAATCTGAGTTTGTGGAAGGTGGGTGGGGAGGCAAGAGGAGCCTGAGCCCAGTCCTCCCCCACCCCCACCCCACCCTGAAGCCCTGCAGCCATCTTCAGAGGACCAAAAAACGTTTCACTGCAGAGGGGCCCTCGGCTCGGGGAGGGAGAGAAGCTGTGGGAAGTAAAACCAACCAGCCTGTGGAGATGCCAGGGGCCTGGACCAGCTGGGAAAGGCTTTTGTGTCTCCAGGAAGCACAGTGGTTTTGTTTACCAAGACTGGGAATAAAGGAGGAAGAGAAGAAGGTCTGTGCCGGGCGGGGGACGATGGGTGGGCAACCAGGGTGAGGTCGGGTGCCTGTGGGAAATCCGGGAGATGGGACCGAGGGGCACTCTTGTGCACACGACACTCCGGATTGGAGAGGAGGAGGAGGAGGCCCGGGTGTCTTCACAGGTGACGGAGGAGGGTCGAGCAAAACCAGGAGAGAGATGAATGAGGGGGAGAGGGGCAGTGGAGAGTCTTCCTTAATAGTGACACCTGGGTTGCGACGCGGGAAGAGAAGACGGGCCTGGCCAGCACGTCGCAGAACGCAGGGCACCCGTTTCAGTTGCCTGTGAGTTGGGGAGGCCGAGGCTGCTCGCAGAGGAAGGGCGGCGCAGAGGGAGCGCATGCCGACAGCGGCCCCGGGGGGCGTGGGAAGTGGGGCAGGGCCACCGGGGAGGGTGCGGAGGGGCCCCGGGGGAGGTGGGCAGGTCTCCGAGCAGGAGCACGAGGCCGGTTCCCGCCTGCGAGGCTCCGTCTTTTCTCGGAGGCGGGAAGGAAGGCCCCTGTGCGTAGCCAGCGGTGACCCTGCCGGGCCCGCTCAGAGCAGCCACAGTCGCCCCATCAGGCGGAGGGACCCAGGGAAAAGCGGCCCGAGCGGTCCCGCACCCCGTGCTCTTGGCGACCCCGGCTCTCACCGCCGCCACCCGAGATGAGCAGGCTCCGGAATAGCCTTATTTAAATTCCAGTCTCCTTGGCAAGGTTAGCCTGGAACAAGATAAATTTGCTTTGTACTTCAGATCTCAGGTAAAGACTTTTCTTTGAGGATAATATTTCTTTTCAAATGCCCAGGATCTGGGGAAAAGTCTTTTTTCTCTCACTCTGACATTGAACGAGCTACACGTGATCTCCTCCAGTTTCACCTGTGACTGAGACGTTATCCGTGTGTTTAGGGTTGGAGAGTTTCGTAACAGGGTCAGAAGCTTGCGGATGGGGAGGGCGAGAATGTTCCCGGTGCGGCTGGGCCTTCGGCAGTGAGTGAAAAGCCGGTGGCAGGTCCCCAGACTGGCCAGGAGCCGAGGGACAGGGGCCACCTCCATGGCCATGGGGACCCCTTTCATCGTGCAAGCCTCTCTGCTAGGAACGGCCACAGGAAACGTGTGCCACGAGGGCTTCCTTTGGGCTGATGTTACACAATTCTACCGACACATGCCCATATTTCATACCCCAAGTTCCCCCACGAAAGGGGCTCATGTTTTCAGACATTTTTTTCCCTTGTTTTGTTTTGTTATTGTTTGTTTTTAAACATGTAAATAACTGATAGAGAAATTCAGTGGAAAGGGGAAAAAATTGTCTCCGCTTGTACCAGATATTTAATGATTTTGATGCAATTCACACATGTGTTGGAGGATCTAAATTTCCACACACAGTAGTGTCATTTCCCTTTGGGCTGAAAAGCTTCCTTTAGCATTTCTTTAAAAAAATTTTAATTGACACGTAATAATTGTATGTATTTAAGAGATACAAAGTGATGATTTGCTATATGTGTACATTGTGAGATGATTAAATCAAGCTGATTAACATATCTATCTCCTCACATACTTTTTTTTGTGGTGAGAACATTTGAAGTTTACTGTCTTAGCAATTTTGAAACATACACTACATTATCATTAACTAGAGTAACCACACTGTGCATTAGATCTCAAACATTTACTTACTCCTATTGTATAGACTTTTCTTAATTCTATCTACTGACTCTCCAGGTTAGGAAATATATACTGATTCCTGAAATGCTACTTCTTATTTCAAAGCTTCTTTATGTAGATCCACAGTAGTCTCTCTGTGGGTACCCGAATCCACTTTGGAGGCCCTGCTTGTCTTGTTCACCCCCATCCCAGCACCGGAGCAGGGACGGGCCGCCAGGAGGGGCTGCTAAGTATTGGTTAAATGACTGATGAGGACATCTAGCAAAGTAGGTGTAATGAAACCTTTGTTGGTTCATTTCTTCTTAAGACTCAATTATATTTTCTCAGAGCCTTCGTTTGAAACCTGAGTTCTCAGTATACGGTCAGAATGTATAGTGTCCCTTTATAGTTAAAAAAATTATGAACTTCCAAAATGATATAGTTTCTTTATTGCCTCTTTCTAAAGAAGCAGTGTAGAAATTAAAATAAAGATCCTATTTTATTGACAGTTGTTTAATTCAGATGGAAACAACTTTTTGGGGGATAACGGTGGAGTGACAAGTGAAGAACACATCTCTACTTTATGCTACTTCCCGTATGTTCCGTGCAGTGACAGCTAGTAATTTTTAGAACTCCTTTCAAGGATGCCAATAATTCAGCAGAATTGGTACAAAGGACCCAAGAATCTTCACCAAAGGCAGAACTTCACTAGAAAAATAGCACCATGCCCTGCTGGGGGACCCTAGCTACATGGGACCTCACAGCGTTGGTTTAGTTTATCCTTTGATTCTGTAAACCCATTTGCTTTGAATTTGTGCACAGGAAATAATCACACAAATGCAAAGACAAGACTGTACATAAGAAAGTTCATCTTAGCATAATGTGCAAGAAGGGAAAATTGGAAGCAACATAACTGTCCAAGATCTGGTTAAGTATTTTGAAACACAAAATAGAACCCTGTTCAGCCATAAAAATGCAGATCTATATTTATTAGGCAGGAAAGACATCACGGCATATTAGTGTTTCAAAATCACTCCATAGAACACCATGTACAGTGCATGTGTTCATCGTGTGCATATATAAGAGTGGAAGCCAGAATTCTAACTGGCTCCTGCTACCCTCCTCTTCGTATAATTCCCTCTTCTGAGTGTAGGAGAAATCTGTGAGGAGGAAGGGCTATCTCTCCTGTGATCATGTTACTTTACCTGTCAAGGAGGATTTTGTAGTTGTAATTAAGGTTACTAATCTATTGCCTTTGAGTTAATTAGATGGGAGATTATCAGGGTGGTTCTCACCTAATCAAATGAGCCCCTTAAATCTGGGTCTAGAGGTTAGAGACATAGCAAGTCAGGAATTCCAAGCAGCAGAGACTTTTCCTGCTAGCCTTGAAGAAGATGGAAGCTTCCACGAGTTCTACAGCTGCAAGGAACTGAATCCTTCCAAGAACCTGAATGAGCTTGGTAGAGGACCCTGAGCTTCAGAGAGGACAACAGTCCCAGCCAACATGTAGGGCACAGTCACATGAGACCTTGAGCAGGGAACCCAGCCAGCCTGTGCCCAAACTCCTGACCCACAGAAACTGCTTGATGAGAAGTTTGTGTTGTTTTAAGCTGCTCAGTTTGTGGTACTTCACTATGCAGCAATAAAAAATGCCCATAATATGCAAAGAGGCATATTAAAGAATGTTTAATGAAATGTTATGAATGTTCGGAGTAGTTAGAAAGTGGATGATTCTTACTTTGGTATTTTTTTCTGCAATTTTTGAAATTTTTTACAATAAACATGTATTAATTTCCCCCCATTCAGAGGACTACTTTTCCCCCCAAAAAAGGTAGAGCACAGTTCAAAATCTGTCCTGGTTCTGGCTAAGGTCACATCCAGAGGGCAGGAGCACGTGGGATGGTGGAGAGCTGGCCAGAGAACACAGCTGAGACTAACATGGGCTCTGGGGCTCTGTGTGCCATGTGTTCAAAGAAAATAAAGTGGTTAATTTAAACAAGGAGTCCTTTACTTAAACACTCCACAGGGTCGTCCCATTTGCAATCTGTCCAGAAAGATTTCAGAGAAGAAGAGTTTTTAAAAGAGAAGGAAGAGATAGGGCTTGTAATTTTGTTTGTGCAGCTTTATTAGGGCTTAGGGGAGAACACAGATAAGATTGAGAGAAAGCCCTAGAGGAGATGTCTGGGACCAACCTCAAATGTAAGTCAAGTATTTGAATTCTTTTCTTGAAAACAATGATAGAGGGTAGAAGAAAGGCACTGGTCTATCTTGCGAATCGTGCATTCGCAGCATATAGGGGGAGCCCTACCTCTCTGGTTCTGCTAATACACTCTGAATACAGGCACTGATATTGGTGACAAAAATGACAGCACATCCTGGGATTACTGAACTCTGGCCATTCCAATGGCAGCGGGGAAGGGTCAGGCTGGGAGTTGTTAGAAAGAAGTGGGAGCAATTTGGTGGACTCTGAGGCTTGTCTAACCAGACATTTGCAGGTGGAAATGAAAGCCTGGACTGAGAAAAAGCTTGTCAGTTAGGAAATATAATGAAGCGAGGGGACAGAAAGGGATTATTCCGAGGAAGGGAGGCATGCTGGAGGAGTGTCCGGTGGAGCTGGGAGCGGAGAGCACTCCACTACGACAGAGTGCAGCTGTTCACTGTCGGGGGCTAGCGGAGTGCCGAAACCAGGAAGGGGCATTTGGGTGCCCACTGGGTCACATCGGTCAGAGGCCAGCGGTCCAGCCAGGTGAAGATCAGGCTGGTGCCCCTGTCTTCCCTGAGGCTCAGCTACCTTGGTTCCCTCTGGCTGGGAGCCAGCTGGAGGAGCCAGGAGTGGTCAGTCATGAATGGCCTCATTTGTAAGGCAACGTGATAGGGAGATAATGGGGGGCACCAGGGACATCCCAACTCAGTAAAGGATACTGTTGTAGGAACCAGTTGCCCACCCAGAAAAAAGAGAAGTAATGAAGGTATTTGTTCTTGCTTGTCTTATGAAGGCAAAGGGTTCTACGATGCTCGTTGAGAAGTCACAGGTTGGGCACAGTCTGCTGTAGCACAAGAGACACCAGTGGAGGGGGCTGTAGGTGGGGGGTGGACTTGGGGACTGTGTAAGTCCCAGTATAAAACCACGAGATGTATTCATAGTAAGGGTGATAGTCAAAATAAGTAGTAACTGCTCAGACACAGACACGAACCAACTGGATGCTGCAGCCAACAGAAAGGACACTGGTTCTCAATGCTGGCGTGGTCCTACCAGGGCATACTAGCTAAATCCCACCCCAGATGCACTCAATTACATGTGCAGCAAAATCGACAAGTCTCCATTCACAAAGTCTTCTGGGAGCATGTCTCTCCTGAGCCCTGAGAGTACAGCCTTTCCATTCTCTTCTTAAACTTTATAGCAGCTTTATTAGTGGCAATATTTAGAAATTTAAGGGATGCTCACGCAGGTTTCTTTTGTCTCTTCTTTTCATTGCTTCCTCTCCTGTGATTATCTGGTTTTTTTTTTCAGTGTAGTGCCAGCAAATGGAAGAGATAGAGAATGAAACTAAGTTTGGCAAAAATAAAATGCAAACAAAGGGAAAAAAACCCACAAATAAAGCAAAACGAAACAAGGCAAAAACCCCAATGAAAACGAAAATAAGAAATTCTCAGAAAGTAGATGCCACCCGTCCACAAGAAACACATTTGTCATCACTAATTAGCAGAAGGCCCTCTCTGAGCTCTGCTGGGTTCCCTCTGCCGGGTTCATTTTGAAAATGAGACCTCATCCCATTTTGCTACTCTCACGTAGCGAGCTAGGAATTGATACCCTGACTGAAAATGAAGAAAAGATTGGGTTTTGAGAATATTTGTCTATAAAACTAATGTATAAAAAACTTTCTATGATAAATTCTGGCCAAGTTTCTCCATAATAATTGAAGAGAGCTTTTTAAAAAATACAGCCAATAGGCCCAGTAGGAACTAAAGTTACTGTTTTGCATTATAAAGATATTTATGAATATGATAACCTAAAGTTGATAGCTCCTATTGTTATAAAGTTTTTCTAGAGCTCTTATTAATCAGCAAATGAAATTGAATTACATTCAGTAAAGCCTAGGTGGTGCATATTTTATTAGCTTCTGACTATTTGAAAACTAGTAACCTTTGAATGGTATATATAATGACTCTCATAAGCAGAATTTATGATTAACCAGAAGATGACATTTTTATATGGAAAATACCTTAGTGTCTTTTATGTGGTTTATTAGATGGTTCCCACTTTTTTTTCCCATTCTGCCTAATTTCCTGAGAAATACTTATAATGGCCTCTGACTTTTTACCCCCTAAATTCCCTCTTTGTTCACTGTCAAGTGAGACTTTAGTGGGATAGGGGCTACAGACACTCTTTGGAGATCTTCCAGAACCAGATCTTCCAGATCTGCTAGGAATCAGAGGGGAGTCTTGGGCAGTGATTTCCAACCTTCGAAGAGCAATGCCCCTTTCTAGTGTTTAAGCAAATATTTTATAACATCCCTTCATTGTACTGAAAAGAAATCCAAAGATAGTTTTCTATACCCATAATTTCTAAAAGATCAATATAATGCTCTATAATTTACAGGAGAAATGGAGAAATAAAAGAATATACAATAGTAAGTATTCCAACAGATATATGTCAGGAAGACTACTAAATGCCAAAAATAGCCCTACAAAATGTAAAACACCTGAAGGGTGTAGTAGATACCCCCCATCTGATGGATGCATTTGTGTAGTGGGTAAGAGTGGACTCTGGGAAGCACTTCCAGAAAGTCAGAGTAATAACCTCTGGAAATCTACTCCTTCATAAAGCAATGAGAACACTCACAAAAATGATCAAAACCAACTTTCCCAGAACTCTAGAAATGAACCAAATATTTGCAACAATCTGGGGAGCATTTGTTTAAGAAAAATAGACTAATCTCACTAAGAACAGTGAACTCTGTAAAGTTCTAACTTGCCTTATTCCCACCCCACTCCATAGCTCCATGGTAGTTGTAAAAACCAGCAGCCTCAATAGCTATGAAAATTTGCTGCCTGGAAACCAATGAAGGTGAAAAAATTGGTTTGGAATCCCCCCAAAGCTTCTTTTCCACAAATTGTCACTGTTTAACTTGCCTGGCAGTTCTCTGAAAAGCTCCACTCTCAGGGCTTGTTTTTATTTGATCAGATTCAGAGTTCACTCTGTACAAATAGCTCTATTCATACAGTGTTTTTCAAAAACAATTATAAGGCATTGTTTAATATCACAGGTGCCTGAGGGGGCAATGCCACTTGAGACTAACAAAAGGCTATGCCCCAAAGAAAGAAAAACCAGGGGATGTTATGTCCATAGGGGGATTTGAAAAACTCTGACATAGATTTCCATACACATGTGCAGGGCTGTGAACATGCCCAAGGAAACCACAAGAAGATCCTATCCTAATCTCTCATCTCTGATTGACCTTGAGGCTCTGTTCATTCAGGAAGTGAAGGCTATGGAAGAATTGTAAACTGCTTGCTGGAGAATTAAAGGTTTTACCCAACACACACAAAGCTTCTTGGCTAAGGCTGGGGCATTTTTGGCTCAAGGTATTTAAGAAGTCTCTGTCCAACTGTTATCTGAACACTAAGTTACCTCAGCATAGGCTTCGGTGTCCAAACATGACAAGAAATACAGACTTTACAGAATTAGTCCAGGAAATTCACCAAATAAATAAACAGCAGCAGAGACAATAACAACAATAAAAACAACAAGCATCATCAACAGACCCTGGGGAGCAGAAAATCTGGTTTTAAGAGTTGCCACATTATATTATTTAAAATGTCCAATTTTCAATAAGAGATTACAAGACACACAAAGAAATGGAAAAATATAGCTCATACACAGAAAGAAAAAGCAGCCAAGAGAAATTGTCACTAAGGAAACCAAGACATTAGACTTACTAGACAAAGATTTTAAATCAGGTATTATAAACATGTTCAAAGAACTAAGGGAAGCCATGAGAATCATCTCTCACCAAATAGAGAATATCAATATAAAAATAGAAATTATGAAGAGGAACCAAATAGAAATCCTGGAGCTGAAAAGTACACTAACTGAAATGAAAACTTCACTAGAGTGTTTCAGCAGTATAGTTAAGCAAGCAGAAAGAGGAAAGAGTTGGTGAGCTTGAAGATAGAACAATTGAAATAATCCAATCTAAATAACAGAGGAAAAAAAATGAACAAAGCCCCAGAGACACATGAGATACAATAAGTATATCAATATATTCATAATGGGAGTCCCAGAAGGAGAGGAAAGAAAAGAAGAAGCAGAAAGAATATTTAAAAAAATAATAGCCAAAAACTTTCTAAATTTGATGAAGGACATTATTACACATATTGAAGATGTTAAAAAATTCCAAATACAATAAACTCAAAAAAGATCTACACTTAGACACATGATAGCCAACCTGTCAAAAGCTGAAGACAAAGTGACAGTCTTTAAGACAGTGTGAGAAAAGTGATTTGTCATGTACAAGGGATCATCCATAAGATAATTTTAGTCTTCTCTCTTATTTTCTTTATTTTTTTTCTCTTCTCTACTTCTATTCTACTTCACACTATATATAAAAGCTAACTCAAAATGGATCCTAGACCTAGATGTAAGATCTAAAACTGTAAAATGCTTAGAAGAAAACAGAACAAATCTCTGTGACCTTGGATCAGGTTATGGTTTCTTCAATATGACATCAAAAGTATAAGCAACCAAAGAATAAATTAAAAATTTATAAAAATTAATTAAAATCTTTAGTGCTTCAAAAGACATCATGGAGAAAAGAGAGCCCACAGATAGGAGAAAATATTTACAAATCACACATATAATAAAGGACTTCCATTCAGAATACATAAAAAACAATTACAATGCAACAATACAAAGGAAACCTGATTTTAAAATGGACAAGGATTTGAATAACCCTTTTGCCAAAGAAGATACATAAACAAAACCATATAAAGATGGTCACCATTTTTAGTTATAGGGGAAATGCAAATTAGACCCACAATGAGATGTCACTTCACACCCACTAGGATGCCTATAATCAATAAACAGAAAATAACAACCATTGGCAAGAATATGGAGAAGCTGGAACCCTTGTGTATTGCTTCTGGTAATATAAAATGGAATATAAAATACAGTCTGGACATTCCTCAAAAAATGTTAAACACAGAGTTACCACGTAAGTTAGAAATTCCACTCTTATGTACATACCCAAGAGACATAAAAACATACATTCACACAAAAACTTTTATAGCAGCATTATTTCATAGCAGCATTATTCACAAGAGCCAAAACACCCCAAATGTGCAACTGATGAATGTATAAATAACATTTTGTTTATCCACATAATGAAATATTATTCATCAATAGAAAGGGATTTGGTACTGATGCACTCAGTAACATGGATGAACCTTGAACACATTCTGCTAAATGAAGGAAGCCGGACACAAAAGGTCCCATGTTGTGTGATTCCATTTATATGCAATGTCTACAATAAGCAAATCCGTAGAGACAGAAAGTGTGTTAGTAGTTGCGAGGGTTGGAGGGATGGGGAGTGATTGCTAATAGGTAGAGGGGGATGAAAATGTTCTGTGATTAGATAATAATGATGGTTGCACAATACCATGAATATATTAAAAACTACTGAATTCTGCATTTTGGAAGAGTGACTTTTGTGGTATATCAATGATATTTCAATAAGGATGTTATTTAAAAAAGAGTGGGCTCTAGGGTCCGCCTCCTTGGGTCTGTAATTCAGGCTCTGCCACTCACTGACTGGGACCTTGGTTAAATTGCTGTGCCTCAGTTTCTCTGTCTATAAACAAGGACAATAATAGTAATTACTTTATTAGGCTGTCAAAAGGCTTAAATGAGGTAACACATGTCAGCACTTAGATCAGGGCCTGATACCAAGGAAGTATTTCATAAATATGAGCTATTTTTATTCTTCGAAGGTGGCAAATAACTTTTCCAATTCTTTTCTCAACATCCTGGTGTGCATTCAATGTGTATTCTTAGTCCTCTAATGATAGAGCTCATGGTCTGGCTCCAGGTGACTTCCAAAAACCAACTTGGCCAGAAATGTGGTTAATGAGATAATGTTTGAAAAGAAGTATCTTCAGTAACTGTCCAGAATTGGTAACTTGAATGCATCATAGGATAATTTTATAAACCCTGAAGCATCTTTAAGCAATTTGGCCTATATTCAGAATTTTTCTTCTATAATATTTTATTTGGAATTCATTTTCAGGTCATTCCGTTTCACAGACAGTGATTAAAACTGAAGAGAATTTAACAATATAAAAGTCCAACTTGCTGGATCATACAGAGCATCTAAAATAACGTAAAGGCCAAAGAGTCTGAATTTCAAAAATGTGTCTATAATGTGTGAACCACCATGAGCACCAACGGTGCAAGGAGGGTTAGTATTGCATGCTGGTTAGGGCAGGTTCCCGGGTGTGAAAGCTGGTTAATTTATGCTCTAAAATTTGCTTTGAAAGAGCTTTATTTATAGATTAAGACTTCCCATTTCGGCAAAGTTTTTTCTTTTTTTCATTTTTAAATTTTTCCAACTAATACCATTTATTCAGTGCTCTATGCCCTGCACACTGTCACACGTTTTGCCATGTGACAAACAAAAATAAAATAGATCGGACACTGCTTCCCCCATGTCGGGGTGAATTCTAGTGGGGGGTAAACCAAGGGGAGGGCACCATCTTGCACCCAGAATCACTCCATCAGACTATGCTGGCTCCAGCAGAAGGACACAGGGTAATGCTTTCATTTAGAAGGAGCAAAGCCTTTCACTGAAAAATCTTTCATGAACCTAGTAAGTGCCACCATCTCTGTCTTTTAAAATTGTTTCCATTTCCAGCGTGACCTTTGTATAATGAGGTGATCAAGCTGAGCTCTTCCGAGGCGAGGCCAAGCTGCCACCTTCCCCCCGCCCACCCGAGTGAGTCCCGACTCTCCGTCCTCACCGAGCCCTCATATTCCTGCTCGCTATTTGCAGCTAAACACTGAGCAAGTGTCTTCATTAAACTGTCCACAGTGATTCATAGCTGCCTTCCCCCAGAGGTTACACATAATTCAGAACCCGTCAGCACACTGGGGACAGGCGGCCGAAATTGCTCCTTCCAGGATCTGTTACCTTGCTTTGCCCACTTGGAATTTCATTTGCTACCCTGAGGTCCAATTACTCTGGCCCCGTCCCTCCGCCGAACAGCTAAGGAGCCCAGGCTGTGGCCTCCGTTGGCACTGACGGTGGGTGTGCTCGGTGCAAAACTGCAGCCCCGGGAGGGGAGGCTCTCTCGGAGGAGAAAATCCAACATGCAGGGGACTTAGGGTGGGAAACCAGGAAGTAGGAAAATAAGCAGTCTGTCCCTGATGGTCTGTGGTAAGAAGGGGAGAGGTGTCAGAGCAAGGGACGGAATCCAAACTTGTCACCCCCGGCTTTGGAGTGCAATGTGCATAATAAACCCTCTTGCACATTGCCAAGCTCTCCTGAACCGCCCTCCTGGCTGACTTCTGCTTTTGGCATGGAGGGGCTTGGCTGAGTCAATGGAGAAGAGGAAAGAGGGCACCCTGGGTCACTGAGACCTAACTGGACAAATCAAGTCATCACAAACTGTGGACCACTGTGACCTACATGTTGAAGAACAGGTGACAGAGAACGAGAGAGAGAGGGCATCTCATGGTCACCTTTCCTTGGGGAGGAGAGGGGCCCGAGCCACACACAAACCAGGAGTGAGGAAGACAGGTTGCAGGGCTTTGTTGGGCCAGAGTCTGTGGAGGGAGGTGAGTCTGGGGCTTTAGGGGAGGCCAGTTGCTCCTGAGACCCTTGCTAGGAGACTCATTAAACCACGTGTTGGAGGTCAGCTGATGTCAGCAAAGCACTCCCTCCCTCCCCCCAGCCTCTGTTCAGCCTCGAGGCCCCTCCCTCGCCTTCCTCACCTGCCCTGCAGCTCAGGCAGCCCCTACTTCTTACCAGTGGAGGAGGAGCTCCCAGGGCACCAGCACAGAGAACACTTGGCTCCCACTCTTCTGCCACTAAGCACCACTGAGGTAAGTGCTCTACCTGGATGACCTCATTTAATTGCTATAGCCACCCATCAGGAAATAGTAACTACTAAGATTACCCTCATTCTACTGATGAAGAAACGGTTCAGAGAGGTGAAGTCATTTTCTTAAAGCCACACAGCAAGTAACTGCCCAAGTTGGAGCTTGACATGGGGTTGTGGCTGTGGTGACCACGTACTGGTTGATTTGTCCAAGGACAGCTCCCACCAGCTTCTTCAACCCAAGGGGGTCTTGGGCATACTCTTGGTTTTCAGGAACACCTATGGCTTCTAAGGTGCACCAGTGTTTGTACTAGGGAGGCACAAGTTTCTGCTTTTTCTTTAAAAATACCCCAAAGTGACAGAAATAGCATAATCATCTTAGGACACTGGGCACCCCCCTTTCTCTGACTGCTTCAGTGTACTTAGGTTGATGGCAACATATTGCCTCCGCGAAAGTCCAGCTGTGTGACTAATAACGAAGGCAATGAGAGCAGCTTACACTCCTCAGGCACCTGTTTTGTTCTACTCTGGGCTGAGGGAGGTGGGGAATGTTGTTGTCTCTCCTTTAGAGGAGGAAAGAGGCACAGAGAGGTTGTGCCTTGCCCAAGGTCACCCAGCTGGTCAGTGGCAGAGCCAGGCCTTGGCCTCAGACCTGATGGATCCCCTAATCCCCGTGCTGCGTGGTCTGGGTGTGCCCGAGTTGGGCCGGCATCAGCCCCTTGGTCAGTGAGCATTTACTGAAAACCTACCACGAGCCAAGCTAGTGGAGGGAAGAGGAGCCCAGGGAAGTGGTCTGCAGGGGAGGGTGGGTGAGGGTCCCAGACCAGGGAGCACGGTCCCAGGAGATGGGATGTTTGAGGAAGGCACTGGAAGAGCAAGGATGTCAGGGACAGCATTCAGAGCAGGGGGCTGGAAGAAGAAGGGGTGACCAGGAGCGAGATCTAGCAGCTGCACAGTTTTGTATCAATTCTGTTTAGGGCCTGGGGGTCTGTTTTGGGGTGCCCCACAGGGCCTTAGGACGGGGAGGAATTTGAATCAGGGAGCAGCGAGGGGTAACTTCGAACTGCAGCTGGCTGCAAAGGCATTGGGAGTATGCGTGTGTGTGTGTGCGCGCGCATAAGGAAGGGCTATGGAGTGGAGAATGCCAAATATTTCTCGTTTTGCCATTTTCAACTACCACAGTGGGCTTTTGGGGCAGCTATTTTGGTCTGTTTTTGTCATTCCATATGCACACAGGGCTGCTGTACTGTAGCTCCGCAGGCTTAAACAGTTCTTTCAATTTCAGTTCAATTTACAGAGGGGAGGTTCCGTCTTGCCAGTGCTCTCCAGCTCACCCCTCAGCTCATCCCCTTCCAAGGAACTGCACTATTTTTTATTCATTGCAGCACTTTGCCACTAGCTCAGCGATTCCCATCTTTCCACGTTCTCCAGTGAGCACTTAGCAGCCGTGGAGTTACTGCTGCTCCTGCAACTGGGACCCGTTCCTGAGTCACAGGGGAGTCCAGGCATTTCTAACTTTTAATTTGACTTAAAATGAGCTTATAACTTCTGACCATCACCATGTGGATGCTTTTACAGCTGACAGTGTTTTAGCTTTATTATTTGTAAAGAACAACGGTATTAGACACATTCTTGGCTTAGAAATTCTGCCTAGTTCAAGGCCTGGCAACAGCTGAAATTATGCCCCAATTTCCTCCCCTATAGACCTTCATAAATACCCTTCCAATTTGGATTCAGGATTTTTACTCCCTTTTTAGTGTTTTTATTTGAAATGAGGGGGGGGTTCCAAGGAAAACTAAAATTTCTTTAGGATCTTAAACTCCCTCTAGCAATCTCATGTAGCCGTTCATGACAGTGAAAAGACCATGAGGTTGGTATCTGGAAACAATTCCAGCTTTATTTCCATTTCTATCTCTGGATGAAAGGTGAGGAAACAATCAAGAAGAACCTTCCTCATCTTTACATTCAAAGAGCAATCCTATATTGCAGAAGTGAAAAAAAAAAGGTTGCACTAATAGTTAAGGGTCGGAAGTGCTTGGGTTTATTCCCAGCTTATCAGATATGTGACCCTGAGCAAACCTCTCTGGGCCTCACTTTTCTCCTCTGTAAATGGAGATTTTTTAATAGCGCCCACCTGATAAAACTGTTGAAAGAATTAGGTAAGATGATGTGCACACAGAGACTGGTACATAGCAAATGCTTCATAAACGTTAGCGCTACTACTCCCAGGGCACTGACAGAGAGCACTTGGCTCCAATACTTCTGCCACCAACTGTAATGTTAATGTGCTAAGGTAAAGGGAACTAGTATAGGCACATGTATTAGCCAAAACCACGGCCTTTTTTGGTGGCTGGTGTTATAATGGATGATTGATTTTTATTACCAAGAGCTCAAACTACCTGTTCAGTAACATTTCCAATTCATTAGGTAAAAAAAAATTTTGACAATCAGGCATTTCTGCCTATGCTATTGAAGGATCCTTAAAATAGAGGGGAAAGAAATATTAGACCAAGCCTGTCTTGTAGTAAATGCGTAATGTCACTATAATTTGATATCGACCAATGCCCTTATAAATCAAACTCACCACACCGAATCCTTGGTGAGTTTGGAATTCACATTCCCATCTTCTTCCAGGAAGATGTCCATTTGCAAATTGGCATTGTTATCGTGGGCTGAGAAATAATTGGTAACAATTCTTGCTGGTATTCCAAGGCATCGTAAAACTGCAGGAAACAAGGACAGAGCACATCTAAACACATCACCAAAATTTAATCAACACATAGCGAAAAATCCCTTCTTGTATGGGACCTTCTTCTTTACCAACATGGGAAACCCCTTTGGACAAGTTGTCCTCAAATGTTCCATACTGAAAAAGGGTGACCACTCAACCCCATGGGGGCTCTAGAGAGAGATTTTGGTGCAAGAACAGCAGCTGGGGTCAAACGCAGCCAACTGGAATAGAATCCCAATAACAGGGTCCTAATTGTTTAGTTTCTAATCATATAATCATAAAATTAACATCATCTTAGTTCAGTGATTGGGCTATGTTCCTGAAAATAAAATTTTTTAGAACCCAGCAAAAA
>RJWJ010026736.1:0-22766 GCA_004363605.1 Indri indri | reverse complement strand
ACCAATAAATTAGACAAAATATCTTTTAACGAAACTAACTTATGTCTTATAACATTTTTATTAAAAATTTTTGTATAGAATTGTTTTCCTTTTATCTAGAAGTTTTAATTACATATACTAATCATAATATCAACTCTTAGAAAAACCTAGAAAGGTAAAGTAACTTTGAACTGTTAGTCACCAATTTTATTAGCATTCCTAAATATAAAAATAAGACATCAAGGTATAAGTTAAACTTATATTTGAGAACTAATGTTCTAGTATTTTACCTTATAAATGATCCAGGCATTTTATGATTATATATTTTTTTAAATTTAACATAATGATTTTAAGATTTTAAATTATATGAAAATTTCATTTGTATTTATTTCATGTATATTTACTTAATTTATCTAAGCAGTTCACTTAGATTCCAGCTATTAGTTTATTTTTCTGTTAAGCATTTTTATACCCTGTAAATTAGACATATAACACAGAACAGAGATAAAAATAAAACAGTTTTAATTACTGGGGTTTTTTTGAAATTCATAAACCTTATCAAGAAAAACAAATAAGTATTTCAATAAGACTTGTTAAACAAATATAACATTACTTCTAAATTTTATAAACATAGTAGACATTTTGGAATATCCTGTTTAAAAGTATTTATTAATTAGATCCTTCCAAAACATCACATTCCAAAACAAAATCTATTGACATAGGGGTCAAAGCTTCCCTGGCCCCCAAAGTTTGGGAGCAAAGGCCACTGTTCCCATAAAGACTTGCTGAAAATTTACTGACATGAAGATTAATAGGATTAATAAGAGAAAGAATTAAAACTTATACATGGACGCCTTCAAAATGAACACTCAAAGATGGAGGGGGAATTGTCCATTTTCTTTTTTTTTTTTTTTCATGTTTAAAGTATGGACAGCTATGTAGAAATATGATTGGACAAAAAGGGGTGTAAGCTAATTTCAATAGGCTGAATGGCAGAATCCAACATGGCTTTTATATTTAGATTCTTTTTGGTCTTTCTGAGTGTGCATTCCTTTCTTCTGGGTGCAGGGCAAGGCCCTTTCTGGTATGGGGTTTTACAAAGTAAAAAACAAAATAGGTCAGATAATTACTTTATGGCCATTTTACATAGAATAATTTTAGATTTTATGGCTAGCTTTCAGAGAGAAAAAAGGGGTTCTGGCCTTTACAACCTGCCTTGGCTAGAGAGATTCTGGTTTTTATGGCTAGCTTCAGGGAAGAATTGGTACAAGAGGCAGGCAGACAAGGCAAAGTCAGAAGATTTTTGCTTCTGAAGTCTTCATTTTAGGTTAGTTCTCTGAATCCCATCAACATAAGATCACCTGACTGTAGGCAGAGAAAAAAACCTTCAGCGCCAATCTTTAGCACCTCCAACAATGATACAAAGTGGTAACATGCTTTTTACATAAGGATCAAGATTAAGCTGTTTTAAAAACAATCTAAATAGAAGAGCGTTCCAAAAAAAAAAATCTAAATAGTCTGAAAACAATCTTTTTTGGGGGGTGTAAACATGCAACATTTATAAAGAGTAAGACTGTTTTGAGATTCTCATGGATTTTAACCATCATTCACTCTTTATCTTAAATTACTACACAAAAATTAATAATTAAGAAAATTTTTCCTAGGCATAAACTTTGTTACAGCAACATAATGTACACATAACCGGCTAGCTTGTAAAGAGTAGGACAAAAATGGACAAGACCAAGGGAAAACTAAAGCTTCCAATTTAAGTTCTAACTACAACTTCTAGGATAACTTTGAATCCCTAATAGTACTGTTAACATTAGATGATAGTGAGTTAGAAACACATTTTGTGTACCTCTTTATAGACATTGAATCAGTGGAAGTAAACTGTATCTGTAGTTAGCGTTAAAAGACCAAAACCAAAATATTTTCATAAACCTTTGACCGTAAGTTTGGTTTCGTTTTTTTTTTGTGCTCTACTTGGTGTTTTATTTATTCTAATTTGCTGACACTTAGGCGCATTTGCATTTTTACCTTAAAGTTGAACACATAGGTATTTTTGTTGGTAACTCAGATTTAGTGATTATCATTAGACCAAATATTAAATTTACTTTGTTTATCAAAAATCACATTATTTTGTCTTTGGCCGAGTTTATATTTTTATAACCTTTAGGTCAAATCTTGACACCTCAAGAACATAAAAATGTCCAGTAAAACCCAGGCAAAAAACAAATGTATGCTGAAAATTTGAAAACATTTTTACTACTACTTTACGAATAACACCTTTTTATTTTTTTAATAATAACCCAGCTTATTTACCAAAGATTACTAAATTCACGTGAACCATTTGGGTTGAATTTATGAGCGCTCCCTTATTTAAGACAGTCCGGAACCATGTAAGTTCAAACATGTAATACATGGACAGACACAAAACATACCTAAACATATACACTCTCTCTCTCTCTCTCTCTCTCTCTCTCTCTCTCTCTCTCTCTCTCTCTCTCTCTCTCTCTCACACACACACACACACACACACACACACACACAAAGTTCTAATAGATTTTACCCTAGAACTCCAGCCATGAGATGGTAACACAAACTCACCAGTCTGTAAAAGACAGCTGGATCCAAATTTCCTCTGACGAAACTGGAACTTGTTCGTATGGCAAACTTTAGTCGCCCTGATAGGTAACCTAATTAGGCCTGTGGATCAAAGTTTTGGATAAAGCAGTTTCCATGGCAGTTTGATTTTTTCTTTTTTTTAAAAAAAAAACCTTTACCCTTTTTTTTACTTCAGTTCAAAATGAGTTTTCAATGTTTGCATTTTAGCTAGAACTGGCTGCAGGATCTCCAGGTAGCCTTTCAATTGTAAATACCATAAACAATGAGTTATCTTAACATCAATAGAGAAAGTTAGCAGGTTTTAGAGTAGCCAGAAAAGAAGAGAAATAGCTTGAGACATTTTAACTCTATAGTGGTAGGTCAACCATTTGAGCTCTGGAATTTCCTTGATGTAATTTTCCCTTTTGTAAAAACTCATGCACAAGAATTAGCTATAACCAGCTGGAGCCCTAGAAAAAACTTGGCATGCCTTTGAATGTCTTCATTTACACAAATACTTGCAAGTAGAGGTACCACAAACCAACTGGGGTGCCCAACGGGGCTCATTCTCCTTGTCTTTCCTCATTTTTAAAGGATTTCCTATTTTTCTTTAAAAGAAGCAACCAAACTATAATACAGGGTTTGGTGTCGTGGATCGGAGCTGTTAGGTCCGATTTCCCTCGGCCCCAAGAACAGAGGGACGGAGTCACCGAGGCTGCAAATGGCAAAGGAGTTTATTGGCTAGCTCGAGCTAGGGTCCAAGTCCCAGAGCACCAACGCAGTGGCCTCTCCTATGAACCAGGACAGGACCCCGCCTTGGGGTAAAAGTGAAGCTTTTATATCTTTTTTCCACACGACACGCAAGTTGCACACGACACTCTGGGCACACCACCCCCCACCCCCTTAGTCCATTGGTTCCTTTGAAAGTGGCTGATTGTTTTGACTCCTGATTGGTTGGCTCCAAGCCTCGGGATTTTTGATTTTCACGCCGGCACCAGTTGTGGTTAGCGTCATTTCGGGGAAACCGAAACTTAGGCTTACTCCAGGAAATTCAGCCTGTCATGGAGTCACTCCTGTTCTTACTCCTATATTTAACGAACAACTAAAAGCAAGCACGGTTACAGAAGCAAATGGCATCAGTTAGAATCAAAGAGAGCACATTTTCCTCTAATCTCAAACAATTTGTCCCACACAAAAGTACATTCTCCTACTAGCAATTCCTGTTTTTCAGAGCATGCCAATTGTGGGTGGGGCTCTTCAGTGTTTCACCACTGAGTCGGTCCCTCCCTCTTACATGTCGCAGTTTCTCTCTTGGGGGTCTAAGTACCTCCAAGAGGGCTCAAAACGCCGAGTGATCAGCTCTTATATGCGTTTCCTGAACGAGCCTTCTTTTAATTAATTTGTTGGGGGGTTCCCTATAGGGCCACTCGAGCCTCAGGGAATCGCCCCAGGCAACTCCCACTCAGGGCTCCAGTCACCCAGGGCTGCCGAGGCTGGGAGGAGTAAGATGCCCCTTCTCTTCGGAGCTGAGGAACTCAGTCTCTCATTTATCTACAAACAAGACAGTTCAGTTTCCTCTTTCAAAAATGCACAGAAAAGCCAACTGAGATTAATTTTAGGATAAAAAGACAATGGAGAAGACTCTTTAGAATGCACCTCCAAATCTAAGTTAGGATCCCAAACAACAATTCCTAAGAAAAGAACCAGCTCAGAGTAAACCGAGACCATCAACCAAAAATGGGAGGTCCGGAGCTCAGGAGGACTTACCAGTTCCGCCCAAGGAGAACCTCGGAGTCAGAGGGCCCAAAAGGGCCATGCCGGTACTTGGCGCCAAGTTCGGGCTGCTCCTTCGGCGGTCCTGAGTCTTCTCTGAGCCCCACGTCTGGGCGCCAATCTTGTCAACGGAAAAAAGACCAAACCCTGTAAAATAATTTTAATGAGATTTACTCTGAGCCAAATTTGAGGACCATGACACGGAGCCACACCCAAGAAGCCTTGAGCAAGTGGACTTGGTGTGGCTGGGTTATAGTTTGGTTTTATACATTTCAGGGAGACACGGATTACAGGTAAAGTCATAAATCAATACATGGGAGGCATACATTGGTTTGGCCCGAAAAGGTGGGCCGTCTCGAAAGTGGGGGCTTACAGGTTATAGGTGGGTTTAAAGATTCTTTGGCCTGTAATTGGTTAAAGACATGAAGCTTTGCCTAAAGGTTTGGAATGTTTCAACATACGGAGCTGTTTATCAGAGATAAGCCACTGGACATAGATTTGTTGTGTAAATTGAGGACCTGCAGGTTTGTATTGCATACCCTTAGGTTAATGGGTTACAAGGATGTCCCCAAGAAGGGAGGGGGCATGACAAGGCATGTCTGACCTCCTTTCTCCTGGCAGGCAATTTAGTTTTAGGATATTCCTTTGGTCACGAGGGGGTCCATTTAGTCAGCCGATGGGGAGGCGGCTAGCCTTAAAATTTTATTTTAGTTCACAGTTACATTCGCAGACCCCAAGAGTTAGAATGTGGACAACATACTTTTTGAGGTGGGCACCATTCTGCCTGCTGCCGATCTCCATGAGTCACCTTCAGTGGCCATGGGCTTCTGGCCCTTCCCCACACTGCACCTCCTGCAGATGCCCAGCCTTGGCGAGGACGGGCCCTCAACAGCCCCCAGCACCCCTGTGCCTTCCCCCACTCAAGGCCAGTGCTCCATGGGGCTTTGTTTTTTTATAGCTTGAGTGCAGGAGGCTCAGAGCAGGGTTTGGCACCAAGGGGCCATCTCTTAGCCAAGGACAGACAGAAAATGAGCAAGATGTGACTAGAGGCCATTGATGGTGCCCTTCACTGTGGCCTTTTAGTGTAAATTCTCAGATTCCTCAGATAACCCCAGGTATGCAGTTTCCCTGGGGGTGGGGGAGGGGAGGAGGCTTCGTAAAGGATGGTTAGAAACTCCAAGCATGGGTGTGGTGAGCCCTCGGGGCAAGCGGGTGAGTGTTTTAGTTGTTAGACAATATGTTCTCAAGAATGGACTTTCTTTACTTAAAATAGGAAAAAGGAGTTTTTACATTATAAAATGGCTTCAGTTATGATGAAAACTCCTTCTGGTTGTTCAGACAAACTTATCCATCATTCATTCTCAAGACATGAAAGGTTGGCTCCAGAACTTATACCTTTGCTTATGCAAATCAGAAAAACAGTGGAGTATGCACTAGGCCTCAAGTGTGAGTAATTTCATTATTTTTATGGGTTGGTTAATAAATAAGGTGTCTGTTTAAAAAAAAAAAAGGGTTTCCTTGGTGGAAGGTGGTTTGGTGGGAATTTTTTAGCATTGAAAAGGTTGTTCTTTTTCTTGAGTTACCATCCTAGGGTCATAAGTGGTCACCAGGCTGCTTGGGGGTAGCTTGGGAATACCTTAGCTTGGAGGTCTGTGCAAGAGAGTTTGTAAAATGAGGCAGAGATAACAGCCATCGAAGCTAGTTGGGAGTATCCAGGGCCAGCAGATAGCGTATAGGGGCCACTCGCCCACTGGCAAGGAGGCGCTGGAGGGATGTTTGTGCATCTTTTATTTGGCTTTTCTGTTAAGAAAACAGGGAGTATTTGTATAATTTAGACGTGTGAAGGACAAGGGAGGAGACCCACATAGGAGAGTGCACTCACGCGCAGCCTCTGCCCCATTCTTCTCGGTGTTCAGGAAGACCAGCAAGTGGGGAAGCCAAGTGAAGAGTTTATGGGGGATCTGTGCCCTATTTTTGCAACTTTGATATAAACTGAATTTATTTCAAAATAACAATAGTGCCCACTTCTGTGTTTTTGTTTTCTATGGTTTCTGTTAACCAAAGTCAACTGCAATCCACAATTGTTAAATAGACAACTCATAAGTTTTAATTTGTGCTGGTCTGTCCCACCTGGGACATGAATTATCTGTCTGGTGTAATTTTTTTTTTTTTTTTTCCTTAAGACGTAGTCTCACCCTGTTGCCCACGCTAGCCTCAAACTCCAGGCCTCAAGCAATCCTTCTGCCTCGGCCTCCCAAAGTGCTGAGATTACAGGCCTGAGCCTCCATGCCTGGCTCTCTGTTAAGAATGTATATACCACTTTTTTTTTTTCTGAGACAGAGTCTGACTCTGTTGCCCGGGCTAGAGTGCCGTGGAGTCTGCCTAGCTCACAGCAACCTCAAATTCCTGGGCTCAAGCGATCCTACTGCCTCAGCCTCCCGAATAAATGGGACTACAGGCATGTGCCACTATGTCTGGCTAATTTTTTCTATATATATTTTTTTAGTTGTCCAGATCATTTCTTTCTATTTTTTAGTAGAGACGGGGTCTCGCTCTTGTTCAGGCTGGTCTTGAACTCCTGACCTTGAGCGATCCACCTGCCTCACATTTTTTATCCATTCTTCTAGCAATGGACATTTAGTCTGTTTTTATATTGCGGCTATTGGGAATGATGCTGCAGTGAGCATGGCAGTGCAGCTCTCTCTTCAAGATACTGATTTCATTTCCTTTTGCTGTATACCCAGGGGTGGGATTGCCATATCATATGGTAGTTCTGTTTTTAATTTTTTGAGGAACTACCATACTGTTTTCCATAAAAGCTGCACTAATTTCCATTCTCACCAACAGTTCACAAGCGTTCTGTGAGGACCTCAGGGAGCTGTCACTCATGGGGGAAGGTGAAGGGGAGCAGCGTCACATGGCAGGAGGAAGGACAGGAGAGGAGGAGGCTGTCTAGTGCAGACGGATCTGCCTCCCTCCTTGTGGCTGTATAGCGGGTGGTTTCCTGTTTTCACTCCCGCTGACATTGCTTCAAGAACATGAGCATACCTCTGTGCATAGTCATGCAAGTGCCTCTGATGAATAAATCCCTACAAGTGGAATTATGTCTTTAAAATGATAGTAGAGATCATGTCTGTTTCTACAGCCATCATCAGGATAATGTGAGTGCCTTCCCCCGAGGTCCACATGTTTTAGCCTTTGCCAAGCTCTGGGTGCAAATGTTTTTCCAAATGAATTTGCATTTCTTTTGTTATGACAGAAGTTGTGCCTCTTTTCAAACACTTATTGGCCATTTGTGTGTGTGGGTGTGTGTGTGTGCACGCGCACACGTGTGTTTTCTGTGACCTGTCTGCTCCCTTTCTCTATTGTTCATCTCTATATTGATTGACTGTTTTAAATCTTTTAAATGTGGAGAATTTCAAACACACCAGAGCAGAGAGGATGGCACAGTGAGTCCTCGAGCCAGCCTCGGTGCTGGCTGGTCTGTCTCTGTCGCCCCACCTCCTTGCACATTCACTCCACCAGTCTGCTCGGAAGCAGATCCCAGACACCACCTCATTTCGCCCATAGATGTTTCTATGTATATCTCTAAAAGATAAGGGTGCCACAAAAATAACAGTACCATTATTACACCTAAAATTATGAACAAATACTCTTTTGTATCATCACACAGCCAGTGCATGTTCAGTTTCTTTGATTATGGTGTGTTGTTTGAACTGGGGTCCACATTAGGTCCATGCATTGCAAATGGTTGACAAGTCTCTTTAGTTTTTTTTTAACAGCTTTATTGAGCTATTCACATACCACACAATTCACCTACTTTAAGTGTACAGTTCAATGTTTTGTTTTAATCATATTCACAGGGTTGTGCAACCATTGCCACAGTCTAATTTTAGAATATTTTTGTCCCCGCTGAAAGAAACCCCATACCCATTAACTGTCACTCCCCAATGCCCTCCATCCAGGCCCCAGCTCCTGGCAACTGCTCATCTACTTTTGGTCTCTATAGACTGGCTGATTCTGGACATTTCATGCAAATGGAGTCATATAATGTCTACTTTTCTGCCTGGCTTCTTTCACTGAGCATAATATTTTCTAAGTTCGTCTGTGTTATAGCTTGTGTCTACTTCACTTGTTTGTATTGCCAAATAATATCCCATTGTATATATGTACCACATTTTACCTGTTTATCCATCAGTGGATGAAATTTGAGTTGTTTCCCACATTTGGACTTTTATGGATAATGCTGCTAAGACCATTAGTGTATAAGTTCTAAGTCTCATTTTAATCTGTACGATTGTCTTCTTTTTTTTTTGTAATTTATTCAATCAGAAAACTGGTTTTTTTGTCTTAATAGAGTTTCCACAGTGTGGGCGTTGCTGCTCTTATCACTTGTGGTGTCATTTAATATTTTCATGTGCCATTGGGTTTTCTCTGAATTAATATTGAGATCTAGAGGCCCAGTCAGATACAAGCTCAAATTTTTTTTAGCAGTGATCCTTAATAGGGGTGTTTTGTTCCTTCATCAGGAGGCTCACAATGTCTGGGTGTCATTTTGTGATGTTAGTAGGCAGTACCTTTGCCTAGCTCCATTAATTCACTAACAGTGAATTAATTTCCCAAGAAATTAATATGAAATCTTTTTTGCATTATAGTTTCAAATTGATTACTGCTTGTGTATAGGAAAATGATGTGTTTGTAAGTATGTAGTATATTTTAACAAGCTACCTTATTATACTTTCTTGTAAGTTCTTATGGTTTCTCCTAAGAGTCTCTAGAACTTTCTAGCTATTTATGCCATATGCCAATTAGCGGTTCTGACAGCCCTCCTTTCTTTTTCTTGCTGCATTTCATTGGCCAGGACTACAGAACACCCCAGTCAGCAGTGGCAGTGAGGGAACCCCTCGCTACAGGAATCCTTCCAGAGATGTTTACGCCCACCCAGATATGGACGTGCACTTTTTTCTCTCTGCTGTTACACTTTGAGGACAGTCGGATCCATGCCTCCCTTGGTTGTTCTGGAGACCACACTTAGCCACGACACCATGGGCTCTGCACTCAGGGACCATGGAGGGCGGTCAGCTGTGCTGGAGCCAGCATCAGCTGAAAATAATGCAGCTATTGGTCTTTTCTGCATGCAGAGGAAGTGCACTGAGGCTGGGCTAGAATGAGGCCAGGCTAAAATGAGGTGTAGAAACCGCACGAGGATGCAGGGGGCCTGACCAGGTCTGTCAGGCACAGTACCTCTGGGTGCTGCCCACAACGCTGTCAGAGCACTTGTCTGCCTGAGTTTCTTTCCTCCAAGGGCACATGCTAACATGTAGGGTCTGCTCTGGCCCAGGCTCTGCCCTGAAGAGGTGAGGCCAACCTGGGGGAAAAGTTGGTTATGAGCATTTTAAGGGTGTTGTCATTTTTTTAAAGATGGGGAAAAGGGCTTTCTCTTCTGTCCCCAAGGTTTCCCCCCTCCTTTTTGAAGCAGAATTGCAGGGCAGCTCCCAAGGGGAGAAACCCAGCCTGCACAAAGAGCAGCAGGTTGTGGGAGGTGGGAGAGTTAGAGGAGACTGCAACCAAAGCTGTCCCAGAGGCTCCAGGCACTGGAGAGCACCTTTTTCCTGTCTGCCAAATGCCAGACTTGTGGATGGGCCAACAGGACAGCTCAGCCAGCCTGAAGATTTTTAACAGTGAAGCTGTGGGAAAATCATTTCAAATTTCTTCTGCCCTTTTTTGGCCTAGTAAAAAAGGAGGCCAGAGAAGAACTGAGCACTAGTGATGTCAGTAGTCTCCCCATAAGCTTCCTGGGTAAGGAGGTATCTACCAGGTTTCTCCACTGTCCTTTCTCTTTTCCCCTTTGTGCCATCAGCACAGGCTGAGCTCACAGCATCGCACAAGCACTCACCTGCACCCAGTCCTCTCGGCTCTGTCGAGTAGCCTATGCAGCCACCACTTTGGTGGCAGACTGGCATGTGACACGTGGGCTTCGGTATGCACAGGATCTCTGCAGCAGTGCCAGCTGCTCTCACTGCATAGGACTGCCACTGGCAGAGTGAACTAGAGGGCCACCAGCAGTGGTGAGTCCCATTGCCAGAACACAGCTTGCGATCCTCTGGGAGAGAGGAGAGGTGGAGCCGGCCAGGGCTGCTGGAGGTCTCAGGGGGTCTTTCCATCCCCCATACCCAGCCTTAGCTCAGCAGAGAGCAAGCCAGGAGAGTTTAGATGTTTGGAGAGACATGGAGGGATAGTCAGGTATCAGGAGGGCAGGTGGGTTAAACAGTGAGGGGGAGCATGGAGTGAGAGTGGACATGAGGCCACAGAGAGACACTCAACCCAGCTGGAGACATCACTGGCAGATGCCAGCCACAGCCTCAGCCACTTAATGTTCACAGGCCATCAGGCAGCATCTGGACAGTTGGTCAGACCACCAAACAGACACACAGGCCCATGCCCAGACAGACTTCCAGACGGATGGACAGAATCCCAGAGAAACAACTCCTAGCTAGACAGACAGCCAGGAAAATGGACAGATCATTGGACAAATGGGCAGACCCCTAACCACACATCGAGATAGACCTGTGACCAGAGAGACATGTGAATACCTGCCACCAGTTGGAAGGTAGATCCCAGCCAAGCCGAAGTCAGAACCCCTCAAGGA
Organism: Indri indri; assembly: GCA_004363605.1. Taxonomy (NCBI): domain Eukaryota; kingdom Metazoa; phylum Chordata; class Mammalia; order Primates; family Indriidae; genus Indri; species Indri indri. The sequence goes on along the minus strand of RJWJ010026736.1, from coordinate 11,761 downwards.
TGGACCCCTTCCCACAAATGGACAAAGACCTTACCCCAGTGAAGAGACACTCCAGCCAGCCAGCAAGACCTTGATCTGGACAGACAGACTTACCCTCCACCAGTAAGATAGGTCTTTGCCTATGAGAAAGACAGGCCCTCAGCAGGGTGTCCTGCTGAACAGGCATCCACCACACCCCCGCTCAGACAGATGGACCCTTAGCCCCTAGTTGGACAGCAGATGCCCAGCTAGCCAGATGCCCCAGTCACTAGTCCGCCTCCCTGCCCACCACCATGAATGACCCAGTGACTGAACCCTCAGTGTTGCCACTGCTCTCAGGTACCACCCAGTCTCCAGTGACCATCAACCTCAGGTGACATGCCACCGCAGTCTACAGAGACTGTCCATGATCCCTCGGTGCTCTAATACCCACTAGCCTACAATGACTGCCATTGGCAACCGCCAGTACTCAGGGACTCGGCCTCCATATTTTCTCACAGCTCACTGATACTTCTGTATTCTGCCCTTCTGAGTCTCTAACAACCCATTTCCATTCACGAAAACTCAACGAATCCACTGACACTGCCGTGCACTAACTAGGAGCAATGTACTTCCTCAGTGACTTCCCTGACTCTTCTGACCCTTTACCTACTAACACTGTAAATCCCAATGGCTCCTCAGTTACTTTCACTGACACCCCCGCCCCATGAACATCCAGGGGACTCTGGCTGACCACCAGTGACTTCACTGTCATCATTCATCCTCAGTGGTCACTACTGACTCCCCCTCCCAAGAACCCTGAAAGATGAAACTGGTAAATGATAAGCCCTGATTCCACAGTGACCCCCCCCCCAACAGGGGCTCCTCCATGAAGGAACACCCCAGCTACTTATCCCCACTGACCCACTGTGAGCCGTCAACCATGTAAGCCAGGGTCAAATTATAGCCTGCAGGCCACAAAAAGAATATTTTGTGGTGCATGAAAATTACATGAGATTCTAATTTCAGTGTCCATAAATAGTTTCATTGGAATTCAGCTACACCCATTTGTTTATATGTTACTTGTTTATGGCTGTGTTCACGCTGCCACCTCTCCCAGTTAAGTAGCTGGGACAGAGGCTAGAGACAGCAACGCCAAAATCCACTTCCTGTCTAGCCCATCCCTGACTGAAACACTCTGATGACCCCTGAGTTAAATTGACAACCTGATAGCAGTGACAAAGCACACACCCAGTCCCCAGTGTTACCTTTCAACACCTCAACGATCTCACACTGTTCACTGACGCTGTCTCCAGTGCCGCCCCTCGAAATTCTTTGTGGCCTCGGTGAGAGGGGGGCTAACCCACCTACGCAGGCCTGTACTTGATGGGCCCCTAGGTGCCAGTCCACTCGCTCCAGCCTGCCCTCCTTGATCCTAGGGGCTGGGACAGCAGCTCTTCTCTGACCTCCTGCACATTTTCTGAAGATGGTGTGGAGACAGGAAAAAAAGAGAACCTCTTTCAAAGCGTTGAGAACACCTTTCCCCCAGATCCCAATTCCAGCGCCTCGATTCTGTTTCCCAGCAGGTTTATTTGTGTGGAGATCCTCAAATTAGCATTGACCCTAGCGCCCTCAGCGCCTCCCAGCCCATCTCGGAAAAGGAACCTCCGGAAATTGCAGATCCAGAAGCTCCGCTCCCACGCGGTCTTTCCCATGTCACGGGCGCCCGGGCGTCAGTTTTCCCCGCGGCTAGCTCTCCCCCCGACTCCCTTGGTCGCGGCTGGAGCGCACAGCGCGGGACCCCAGCCCCCAGGACCCCGCGCCCCGGCAGCCGACGCGGCCAGAGCACCCCGGGCGGGCGTCTTCTGCATGCCCTTGGCCGAGGGGCGGCCCAGCCGACCGCTACGTGCTTCCACTGGCTGGCGACGACGGGGGCGGAGTCTCCCTGCCGGCTGCTGCCTCCGCGGCGTCTACACTCGCTGGGAATGCTGAGCGCCACGGCTGCACGGCACCTCGAGGGCCTGCGGCGCCATGAGCCGCAGCGCGGACGTGGCACGGAGCTTCCTGGAGCAGCTAAAGGCGCGGGGCGGCCGGGAGGACCGGCCGGGCGCGGTCCTCGCCAGCGAGTTCAGCGTGAGTGGACGAGTGTGGTCAGCAGCGCGGCGCGCTTGGCTCCTCGCCTTGGACAGTCCCGACGTCCGTCCTCCCTCCTGTGCGCCCTACGGGCTGTCTCTGTCTCGGTGTCCCAGAGTGTCTTCCCGTTCTGGGGTCTCTCGGTTTTTCTCTCCCAGCACCTCTCTGTCGCGCTCTCGCGCCCTCTCGGTCTTCACCCGCTGCCCCTAGGCCCCAGAGGGTGAAGTCCACGCCAGGCTGGGACGGGCCGTGCACATCCTCGAGTCCCAGAACAAGTCCGCCGCCTGGTGGAGCGGGCGAGGCGGGCGGCACACCCACGCTGGACCTCCTGGGCGACCTGTCTGTCACCTCTGTGATCCCAGAGAGGAAGGGGCTGGGAGCGGGTGCAGACACACCCTCGAATCAGCGTACAGGCCTTTCTGGGCTATGGTGCTGGGTGGTTTACCTGGCCCTCTGGCCTCGGTTTTTTCTTTGGTGACATGGGAACATTAATGACCAAACTAGCTTGAGGAATAAATGATGTGTGTAAAAGCATTCAGCACACCTTGGGCGCTCACTTTGTGGATGCCCTTGTCACTACTTATAAAGATTCTAAACATTACAACAGGAGCAGTGCAAGCGCAGCGCAATGAAGGCGCACGCGGCGCGGTAGGCACGGCACACTACAGGTAATAAAAGTACCAAATTTAGAAATAATAAGCAAATATGTAAACAGTATGTGGTGGCATATATGGAATAATATGTGGCATATAAACATAAAAATAAGTATGATTATAAATGACAATTTACACAAAAAATATAACTTCTTAAAACAAATGTAACAGATAAAATTATAATTTATAAAATGTGATTCCAAGAATTTGTAAGTAAATATAAAATATGTAACAGATATGTATAAAATAAACCTAAATAATTTACACACATGTAGAAATATTGTAGCATATAAGAAATTAAATAAGAAACGCATAACAAATGCAAAATAAATACGCAATATGAAAATGTACATAACGTGAACATATAATGACCATGTGCTACATGACGTCACACAGATCAGTGACTTAACTCGGTGGTTCGGGCGGGAGACAGAGCGGGGGCCCTATGCTCGGCAGGCAGTCAGGGTGCCCCTGCCGCCCTGGCCACTGCCTGCACTCACAGGAACCACAGGGCTTCTCCAGGTAGAAACACCGACGTTGGCACCCACTACACCACGGTGTACAGGACTAAAGTGACCGGCGGGCGTAAATAAAGCACTTAGCATTGTGGCTCACACACAACATTGGCGTGGGAGGTGTTACTTATTGTGATTAGGAATACCTGATGATGATGGTAATACACTATTCACTAATGATAATAATCTATGAGTAATAAAGGACCTATAGTATCTTGTTACCTTCACCAAGTCGCTCAACCATGCGGTGTGTCAACTTTTTCACCTGCATAACGGGGGTCCCCACTTCCCCGGGACCTTGTGATGATTAAATGCCTTTAGCATAGTGCCTGGCACAGAGAAGGTGCTCTGGGTCGCTATTATTTTATCATTATTGTATCAAAATTACTAAGCAAGCCTTGTGTTTCTGGGGGTCTTCAGTCACCTCCCCAGGGCCACTTGCCTTTGCACCCTCTGAGTGCCTCGGGGTGCCTAGTCTCTGACCAGGCTCCTCTCTTCCCGTCTCCTCCCTTCTAGGGGCATCCCACCAGGACATCAAGGCCCGCTCTGCCAAGGGCGTGTGCTCCACCGAGGCCGGCAGCCGGCCTGGGAACGTGAGAAAGAGCCGCTATAAAGATGTGCTGCCATGTAAGTTGGTGGGTTTCCGTGGGGAGTGGGGCAGCCGTCGGGCGGCTGGCGCACCCCTGTGTCACCTACTGCGCTCCCGGGATGCCCTCCCTCCCAGAGCCTTGCCGTGGCTGCAGGGCTCCCCGGCAACCCACAAGGGCACCTCTGTGTGTGGCCCCCTTGCGGGCTTTCATCCAGGAGACTGTCAGGGCCTTGACAACCCTTTCACCCCCAAACTCCCCATTTCTCACCTCACCGCTGGCAGATGATCAGACACGAGTGATCCTCTCCCTGCTCCAGGAGTGACACGGTGACTACATCAATGGCAACTTCATCCGGGTCAGGCTTGGGGTCCGGGAAGGGGCTGACTGGGGGTGGTGGGGTTGGGCAGCAGTATCGAAGTAGGAATGCGGCTTTTACCAGGGCATAGACAGAAGCCAGGCCTACACTGCCATGCAAGGACCTCTGCAACACACCCTGCTAGACTTCTGGCGACTGATTTGGGAGTTTGGGGTCAAGGTCAGCTTTCAGGGAAGGGTGGGGTGAGGTGGAGCCAACATTCTGAGGATTCCCCAACCCTGCTTCCCTGGCCCCCTGACCCAAATCACCTCCCTCTCCTCTTACCCCTCTTGTCTATGTGATCCTGATGGCATGCAGAGAGACAGAGAATGGGCAGGTAGGTGTCCTCAGGCCCCCACAATGCATGTCTTTGTGCAGGGAGGAAGGAGGAGGAATCTTGCTAGCTCCTCCCTGATCCCAGAACCCAGGGATACAGTTCTTGGAGTGACCTAACTGTGGCTCTGTGGAAAGCCCCACTGTTTCCCTTTTTAATTTTTTGTTGATCTTTTTTCTTTTATTCATGGGGTTCACTCCATCCCCCATTGACAACCCTCTCCTGCTGTGCTTCGCACCCATTTCACAGCATAGGCCATGAGCCCTATACTGACTGCGTCCCCTGTACAGCTCTGATCGCTCTTTCTACCTGTCTGTCCTTAATTCACTCCACTCTAACAACTCTGGCCTCTGCTACTCCACAGATGTACCTGGCGGCTCTGCCCCAAGGTCTAGGCCCTAGCTGTTCCCTCTGCTTGGAACATTCTTCTCCATGGCTGCTCTATCACCTCCTCAGGTCTTTGCTCAAATGTTACTTCTTCAAAGACATCTTCCTGGATCCTCACACCATTTAAAACTCCCAGCATTTCCACTTTCCTTCTCTTGTCCTACTTTTCCTTTTTTCTTCACAGTTCTTGCAAACTTCTAACACACCAGATAATCTACAATGTATTATGTACATTATTTATTCTCAATCTCCCTGATTAGGAGGAAAACTCCACAAGGTTGGGGATCTTTGTTTTGCCTCTTAGCATGAATTAGTTACTCAGTAAGTGCTGGTCAAAATTAAAGGTACATACCCTGTGGTGGTCTCTGCATTCCAGCCTGCTCCATGGATGGGGTGAGAGGTGAGGGTAGAATTGCCTGGGGTAACTAGCTGATCAGGGAGTCTGTATGATCTGTGGTGATGTCCCAGTTTTTATTTCTGATTTGGTAATTTGTGTTTTCTCTTTCTCCTCAACCCCCCAGTCAGTCTGGCTAGAGTAAAGAAGGATAAATTGCAGTTATTGTACTAAATCCATCCTGCTGCCTGTTTTTGTAAATAAAATGTTTTGGAACACAGCCACACTATTTATGTATTGTCTATGCCTGCTTTCATGCTACAATGGCAGAGTTTAGTAGCTGCAAATTTAGTAGATTGTATGGCCTTCAAATTCTAAAATATTTTTTATCTGACCCTTTATAGAAAATGTTCACCAACTCCTAAGATAGTTTATCATTTTATTATTTTTTCAAAGAACCAGCTTTGAGTTTTATTCATTTTCTCCATTGTTTTTGCATTTTCTAGTTCAATCATTTTCTCTCTTTATTATTTCCTTACTTCTGGTTATTTGTGTTTAATTTGCTCTTCTTTTTCCAGTTGCTTAAGGCAGAAACTTAGATCATTGATTTGAGGTTTTTCTTTTTTCATATGTGAGGACTTAATGTGTATTTTCTCTAAGCACTGCTTTAGCTTCATCCCACAAACTTGATAAGTCGTGTCTTCTGTTCCAATTAGTTCAAAGTACTCTTTTAATTTCCTTAGTGATTTCTTCTTTTATCCATGGTATTTGGCCGTGGTTGTTTAGTTTACAAATATTTGGGGACTTTTCCATATAACTTTTGCTGATGGATTTCTAGTTAAGTCTATTGTGGTCAAAAAATAAGTTTGTGTGATTTCAATCCTTTTAAATGTACCAAAATTTGTTTTATGACACTGAATATGGTCTATCTTGGTAAATGTTCTGTGTGCATTTGAAAAAAATGTGTCTTCTGCTTTTATTGGGTGGAATGTTCTCTAAATACCAGTTAGGTCAAATTGATAGTGTTTTTTGAAAGATACTTTATCTCTTTATGGTATTTTTAATCTTTACTGATTTAATTTCTCTAAGTGTTCTATGAATTGCTGAGAGAGGAGTGTTGAGATCTCCAACTGTTCAATAAATGCCAATTAGGTCAAGTTTTTCAACAGTGTTATTCAACTCTTATTATTCTTATGATTTTTTTTTTTTGGTCTATTTGCCCTATTATTTTCTGCAAGAGTAATGTTGAAATTGCCAACTCTAATTGTAGATTTGTCTATTTCTCCTTTAAGTTCTGTCAGTTTTTGCTTCAGGTATTTTAAAACTCTATAATTGAGTGCATATACATTTAGAATTATGTCTTCCTGATGATTGGTTTCCTTTTTCAATATGTAATGTCCCTTTTTATTTTTGTTACTATTCCTTTTTCTAAAGTGTACTTTGGTATTAATGTAGCCATTTAAATTTCTTTAGAGTTTGGATGCTATGTCTTTTCCCATTCTTTTACTTTATATCTGTGTTCACCTTTGTTTTTAAGTGTTTCTTGTGGCTGGCATATTGTAGGGACTTACTTTTTAAATCTAATCTGACAATCTCTGCCTTTAATTGGAACATTTAGTCTCTAATGTAATTATCAATAATATTAGGTTTAAATCTACCATCTTGCTATTCATTTTCTATTTGTTCTATGTGTTCTTTGTTCTTCTTTTTTTCTGTCTTCTTTCAGATTGAGAATGTTTCATTAGTCTGTTTCATGGTCATTATTCCCTTATTAGCTATACCTCTTAATTTTAAATGTTTAGTGGTGGCTTTAGGGCTTCCAATATATATCTTTAACTTATCATAGTCTATATTCAAATAATATTATACATTTCACATAAAATGTAAGAACTTCACAATAGTATATTTCAATTTCCTCTTTCCAAGCTTTATTCTATTGTTGCTATATTGTTTAATTCTAAATAAGAACTATATAATATACTGCTATTATTTTTGCTTTAGTTTATCTTTTTAAATGGCTTTATTGAGATACAATCTAGCCATTTAAAGTATACAATTCAATTGTTTTTAGTATATTCCTGAGTTATGCAAAACCATAACCAAAATAAATTTTAGAACATTTTCATCACCCCATAAAGAAACCCTGTATTGTTGTTATTATTATTATTAGCAGTCACTTCCCATTTCTCACCAACCTCTAGGCAATTCCTAATCTACTTCTTGTCTCTGTAGATTTGCCTACTCTGGACATTTCACATAAATGGAATTGTGTAATACGTGGTCTTTCATGACTGGCTTTTTTCACTCAGCATGTTTTTGATGCTCATGCATGTTATAGCCCATATCAATACTTCACTCCTTTTTATTGGTGAATCATATTCCACTGAATGGATCTACCACATTTTGCTCATCTATTAATCAGTTTATAGAATTTAGGTACTTTTTACTTTTTGGCTATTATGAATAATGCTGCTATGAAATTCATATCTTTTCATTTCTCTTGGGGTATAAACCTAGAAGTGGAATTGCTGGATCATATGGGAACTCTATTTTTAACATTTTGAGGAATTGCTAAACTATTTTTCACAGTGGCTACATCATTTTACATTTCCACCAGCAATGTACGAGGGTTCCAATTTCTTCACATCCTCACCAACACTTGTTATTGTCTTTCTTTTTTTATTATAGCCATGCTAGGGAATATGAAGTGGTATCTCATATTTTATCTCTATTTAAATCCTGGTAAAATGTACATAGCATATAATTTGCTATTTTAACCATTTCAAATGCCACTGTAAAATTTAGTGGCATTAAGTATATTCACAATGTTGTGTAACCATTGCCACTATCTATTTCCAGAACTTGTTCATTGCCCCAAACAGAAACTCTGCACCCATTAAACAACTCCCCATTGCTCCTTCCCCCATCTCCTGGTAGCATCTGTTCTACTTTCTATCTCTATTAGTTTGCCTATTCTTGGTACCTCATAGAAGTGGAATCATAGAATACTTGTACTTTTGTCTCTGGTTTATTTCACTTAGCAAAATGTTTTCAAGGATCATCCATGTTGCAGTATGTATCAGAATTTCATTCTTTTAAAGGCTAAATAATATTCCATTGTATGTATTTGTCACATTTTGTTTACCCATTCATCTGTTGAAGGACATTTAGGTTGTTTCTACCTTGTGACTATTGTGAATAATGTTGCTATGACTATTAGTAACCAAGTATCTGTTTGAGTCCCTGTTTTCAGTTCTTTGGGTGTATACCCAGAGTAGAATTGCTGGTTCATATGGTAACTCTATGCTTAATTCTTCTGTTTTCCACAGTGGCTTCACCATTTTGCATTCCCATCAGCAAAGCACAAGGGCTTCCAATTTCTCCACACACTCATGAACGCTTGTTATTTTTTGTATATATATACATATATGTGTGTGTGTGTGTGTGTGTGTGTGTGTGTGTGTGTGGAGAGAGAGAGAGCAAGAGCACAGAGAGAAAAATTCATAGTTTAACAACAGGGATAGGTTCTGAGAAATGCATCATTAGGCGATTTTGTCATTGTGCAGACATCATAGAGTACACTTAAACAAACTTAGATGGTATTTTATCTATTTTTTCATATGGTAAACCAAATGTCCCAACACCATTACTGAGTATCAGTCATTTTCCCTACTTGATCTGCACTGCCAATATCAAGTGCTATATATCAAATTTCTGTACATGCTCTATTATAGTCTTATGGAACCAACATCATGTATGTGGTCTGTCATTAACCGAAATGTTATGCCCATATGACTCTCTCTCTCTCTCTCTCTGTCTCTCTCTCTCTCTCTATATATATATACATACACACACACACACACACACACACACATACACACACACACACACACACACACACGTCACTCTAATAAGTGGGAAGTGATATCTCATTGTGGTTTTCGTTTTCATGTGCTCATTTGTCCATTTGTATATCTCCTCTGGAAAATGTCTATTCAGATCATTTGCCCATTTTAAAAATGGGTTATTTGGGATTGTCTTTTTATTATTGTGAGAGTTTTTCTAGATACATGTCCCTTATCAGTACATGATTTACAATATCTTTCCCATTCCATGGGCTGTCATTTTACTTTTTTTTAAGAGATGAGGTCTTGCTCTGTCATCCAGGCTACAGTGCAGGGTAGCCTCAAACTCCTGGGCCCAAGCAACGCTCCTGCCTCAGTCTCCTGAGTAGCTGGGACTACAGGAGCATGCCACCATGTCCAGCTAATTTTTTTTTTTTTGTATTGTTTTTGTAGAGACAGGGTCTCACTATGTTGTGCAGGCTGGTATTAAACTCCTGGGCTCAAGCAATCCTCCTACCTCGGCCTCCTGACTCACATCATTTCACTTTGTTGATAGTGTTCTTTGAAGCACAAACTTTTTTAATTTTGATGAATTCCAGTCTATCTATTGTTTCACTTATGCTTTTGGTGTTTTATCTAAGAAGTCATTGTCTAACGGTGGGTCATAAAGATTAACTCCTATGTTTTCTTCTAAGTGTTTTGTAGTTTATCTCTTACATTTAAGTCTCTGATTCGAGTTAATTTTGTATGTAGTGTGAGAGGTAAGGATCTAAATTCATTCTTTTGCATATGGATATTCAGTTGCTCCAGCACCATTTGTTGAAAAAAATATGCTTTCCCCATTGAATGGTCTTGGCAATTTTGTTGAAAAGTAATTGGCCATAAATGTAAGGGTGTATTTCTAAACTCTCAATTTTATTCAGTTGACAATATGTCTGTACTTGTGCCAGTATAACACAGTTTTGCTTATTATAACTTTATAGTAAGTTTTGAAATCAGGAAGTATAAGTCCTTTGAATTTGTTATTTTTTCAAAATAGGTCCCTTTCTGTGTAGAAAAGAGTTAAACATTGCTTGAGAGTTAAATTGCTTATGCTTAAAAAGGCCTTCCTATAAGATTGGCTCCTATCTGGCTTCTGGGAACTTGGATTTCTAGTAAGAGTGGCTCACTATGCCTAAACTGCTTATACAAACAATATGGTTGATGCTGAACACCTGCTCTCTGAGAGTCTGAAATTTTGGTACAGGTACATGTTGGGCAGAGGGTGCCTACATGCTATACAGAAGGTTCCCCAATAAAAACTTTGGGCACTGAGTTCCTAATGAACTTTATTGTGATAGAGTGTTGGGTTTTCTTGATTTTTTTTTCCCCTGCATATATTCAGATGATCATGGTTTTGTTTTCTATTCTACTAATATAGTGTATGACATTTATTGATTTTCATATACTGAACCAACCTTGCATTCCTGGGATTAATCCCACTTGGTCATGTTGTATATTTTGCTAGTATTTTGTTGAGACTTTTTGTATTTATATTCATGAGACATTAGTTAGTGGTTTTCTTGTGATATCTTTGTCTAATCCTGATACCAGGGTAATATTGGCCTCATACAATATGTTGGGAAATATTCCCTTTTCTTCAGTTTTTTGCAAGAGTTTTTGAAGGATTGGTGTGTTAATTCCTCCTTAATTGTTTGATAAAATTCACTAAGTTATCTTTTAAAGATGTGAAAAATGAGAGAAATATCTTTTACAATTAGCCACATATTTACTTTTTTCTTGACCCCATTATTTTTGTGTAGATCTGTATTTCCATCTGGTATAATGTTCCCTTTGTATGAAGAACTTACTTAAATATTTCTCATAGTGCAGATTTGCTTGCGATGAATTCTCTTAGCTTTTATTTGTCTGAAAAGGTTGTTTTTTTAATTTCAGCATTTTTAGGATGTCACACCATTGACTCGCAGAGTTTCTGACAAAATTTTGCTGTCATTCTTTGTTCCTCAGCATGTGATGTGTTTTTTATGTGTATGATGCTTTTAAGATTATCTCTTTATCAATGTTTTTCAGCAGTTTGATCCTGATTTGCCTTGGTATGACTTTCTTTATGTTTATTTCCTTCTGGTTCATTGACTTTCTTGGATCTGTGGGTTCATAGTTTCATCAATTTTGGGAAATTTTTCAGCTTGTATTTTATCACATATAGTTTCTGTTCTCCCCTCTCTCACTTCTCATTCTGGACTTCATTCAGGTATACATACATTAGACCATTTGGTATAGAAGGGATTCTCTGTTTTGGGGGTATTTTTTTTCTTTTGTCTTTTTTATTTTGAATAGTTTCTATTGCTATGTTTTTGTATTTACTGATCTTTTCTTCTGGGGACTAATCTGCTATTGAACAGTAAGTTTTTCATTTCATATATTTTAATTTTCCTCCTGGAAATTACATTTAGGTTTTCTTTTGTATTTTTTATTTTACTCTTGATCATGTTCATGTTTCCTTTTCATCTTTGAGTATATTTATAATAGTTATTTTAAAGTCTTTGCTTCTTTCCTCCTCTCTGTGATTTCTGGGCCTTTTTCTATTGACTGATTTTTCTCCTGGTTAAGAGTCACATTTTCCTGCTTCTTTGTATGTCTAATAACATTTTATTAGA
>RJWJ010026735.1:0-22734 GCA_004363605.1 Indri indri | reverse complement strand
TTTTGTCTTTTAAATAAATCTCATTAGGGATATTTAGACAAATGCTTGATATTAAAGTCACTTAAAAATTCAGTTTTCTGTGTGGTTATGCTACAACTTGAAACAAAATTAGGATTGCTGTTTCATTCTGATTTTACTTTGGGGGAATCAAATTTTTCTCTGTGATATAATTGTGGTTTTCTGTTATAGATAGCATTTACATAATACCAAAGTGAAAAAATACATCAGGGAAATATCACCTCAATCCCTATCTCTTCTAAGCTAAACTCTCTTTCTTCCTATAGGTAATAATTTTATTTGTTTATTTATTCTTTTCTATTGTTTCTTTTCAATTATTTCAAAATAGAAAGATAATATATATATCACCATCTTATAAATAAACTATATGTATAATACTTGACCAGCAACATGAATAACGTATAATGTACATATATAAATTACATGTATTATGATTATATTTTCAAAAAAATGTGTATTATCTACACATATATGTGTATGTGAATTTTCTCCCTTTTAAAAAAATAAAGTACTTTTCAATCTCCTCCTACCATTAAATATGTATTCTAGATATTACTCCAAATAAATATTTTGTGATTGCTATGGACTGAATGTTTGTGTCCCCCCAAAATTTATATGTTGAAACCTAATCCCCAACGTGATGGCATTAGGAAGTGGGGCATCTACTCTTTTCACTTTTTCTGCTTGTTTTCCATTTACCAATAATGTTCAAGTCTGGAACTCAGATGTGAGTTTCTTCTTCCCTCCCTGTGTATTCTCCATTTCTTTCTCCTTTATTCATTCTCTCTTTCCTTGCAGATGCCTATAGATCTTAAACGTTCTTCCTCTTCACAAGCTTGCTTGTTTTTTTTTTTTTGTGCAAGAATAAATGCTGAATTTTTATCAAATGCTTTTCAGTACCTGTTTAGACACGTGTATTGTTTCCTTTGATATGTTAATATTATTTATTTTAGTACAAGCTTTTCAGATATTAGATATTCTTTATTTTGGGTTAATGGGATTCTAGGACAGGGATAGGCACTGGTTTATGGTGAAGTATTTTTTTCATATCCCATTGAGATATTGTTTTAATATTTTGTCAAGATTATAATATTAATGTTAATAAATAAGGGTAATCTGCTCCTTTTTTACTTCTATTTTCTATTTTATTCTAATACGTAGGATATTTATTGTACATATCTTCGAATTGTTTTGATGGGATTTATTTTATTTTATTTTTTATTATTTCTTTTTTTTTAATATTTTAACATATTAGGGGGTACAAATGTTTAGGTTACGTATATTGCCTTTGCCCCACCACCCCCCGAGTCAGAGCTTCAAGCGTGTCCATCTCCTAGATGGTGCGTACTGCATCCATTTGGTGTGATTATACCCATCCCCTCCTCCCGCCTCCCATCTGCCCAACACCTGATGAATGTTATTACTATATTTGCACTTAAGTGTTGATCAGTTAATACCAATTTGACGGTGAGTACATGTGGTGCTTGTTTTTCCATTCTTGTGATACTTAGTAAAATGGGCTCCAGCTCTATCCAGGATAATACAAGAGGTGCTGTGTCTCCATTGTTTTTGTGATTGAGTAGAACTCCATGGTATACATATGCCGCATTTTATTAATCCATTCAAGTATTGATGGGTAGTTGGGTTGTTTCCACATCTTTGCAATTGTGAATTGTGCTGCTATAAACATTCTAGTGCAGATGTCTTTAATTGATGGAATTATATTACGATGTCTTTATACTTAGTTTGAATGAATTCATTAACAACAATAACTCTATTTATGACCTTCTAATATGTAAACACTGATAAATGTTTCTTGACTTCTTCTTTCTTAACTATTTGTATGTTTAGGTTTTACCCTGTATGTGTATGTTACTATACTACAAGGGAAGCTATAAAATGATAAATGCTATAGAAAAGGTTTCACAGAGAAATTAAGTATGAAGCTGCTTTAGTAAGAGCACATAGGGAAGTACTCTCAGAAAAGGTGCTATTTGATCTAAGACTTGAATTATAAAAGTTGGAATTGTTGAAAAACAGCAATTTACCCAATATAGCAGGAGTTCTGAAAGAAGAAAAATGGAGGAAACAGTACATCCTGGCCAGAGCATGTAGGACCTTATATGCCACAATAGTTTAGCAGTTCATTTTTCTCCTTAGGCCTAATATTAATCTCCTTCCATACTGGAAATTTCAACTGTAATTTGGATTTCATTATCTTTTGTACAATCAACATAAGAACATCGATTTAATACAATAAACATAACATTTCCAGAGTAGCATGAACATACCACTTTGGCTATTTGAATATATTCTGTGGCATTCTGCTTTCAGGTAAAATCTGAATAAAGTAGGTACTACATTTTGAAATCTCCACAAGGTGATTGTCGTCTAACACTGTCTAGTTTTATCTTTATACTTTAACTTTCTCTTATTTTCTGGTACCCCATTCCAGTATTCCAACACACTTTGCACTTCCTTTGATCCCCTCTGTCTCATAAGTAAGGGCTACGCCCTCTTGGCTGATTCTTTCCAAATATTTACTTCTATAGGGGATTTTAAAATATTGAAAATAGTGGATATCTTAGTCTATTTGGGAAAATAGTTAATAAATGCCTTGTTCTGTTTGGACTGCTATAACAAAATAACTTAGACTGGGTAATTTATAAATAATAGAAATTTAATTCTCACAGGTCTGGAGGCTAGGAAGTCCAAAATCAAGTCACCAGCAGACTCAGTGTCTGGAGAAAGCTCATCGTCTGCTTCACCGATAACAACTCTTACTGTGTCTTTACACGGCACAAGGGGTGAAAGTTGTGTTCTCACAAGCAGAAGGGAAGAACAGCTTTTTCACACTTCTTTTTAAGGCCACTAATTGTATTTATGAGGGCAAAGCTTAACCACTTAACCACTTTCTAAAGGCCTTGCTTCTTAATAGCATATTGATAATTACTTTTCACACATGAATTTTAGAAGGACACATTCAGATCATAGCATTGGATACCTATTACTAATCTCGGGGTAAAATTAATGTCTGGTGACCTCCCAAGATAAAGAACAGTAATTTTCGAAAATGCATGATATCCAATAGATACTGATTAAGGTTTAGTCAAAACCCTTACTAGTAAGAAAGAATTATTAGTCTGGTTTTGGTCCCTTCTCAAAGTAATTTCCTTAAGGACCTCAAGGATAAGAAGAATGTATTGAGGACAAAACTATGTATTTGAGATTCTAACTCACATCATCTATTTATCTGTATAGTCTCTCTATTTATATACATGAAATGATTTGTTTGCATTTTGATGAAATTTACCACCAGATATAGTGAACTGAGCATAGGTCAGAAAGCTGGAACCGTGCTGCAGGCTGCAGCCTCATCCCTCTTCCCTCTCACTCCACAGCTCTTCTAGACCATGTTGTGTCCATTTGCAGGGCTTAAAATTCAATGGATATGCCATGCCTGCTGACAGGTTTATGCTCTTCCTTTTAGGTACTGTTCTCTTCCTGACATGTGTCATCACTTGAATGACTCTGGATCAGTCATCAAAAGTTAGCTTAAATGTAACCATATGAAGCTTCCCCATATTACATACAGGTATTGCCATTCCTTCTTTTGTCTGTGTTTTATTTACATAAATATTATTACTTAACGGTTTATTCTTTCACCTCTCCTATGAAAATGTGAGTCTGTCAAGGACTAGAGTAACAATAAACTGCATTTTTCTTTTTCTTGTTTATAAGTGACAACAGAATTATGCATACATACACACAAATGAGCTACATGATATTTTGGAATGAATTTAAGAATTACACACATTCTGCATATGTAAGACATATACTGTATTACTACATCATAACATATGCTGTTCTGTCATTCTCCTGATACTGTAGTTCCCAAACTTTCAAACATATTGGAATTACTTGCAGACCTTTTATTAATAAAACATGGATATGTCTGGCCTCCACCATGAGAGATTTATTTGTTCATTTTTAACAGTCACCCTACATTACTGTGATGCAGATAATCCATGGATAACACTTTGAGAAGCAATCTGTGGCCTACACTAAACGTTGTAATATAGTCAGGACTCCATTGAAGCATAAGAAAAACAGGCCATGCATGTTAAGCCAAGATAGGGTCAGATTAATTGAGACTACATTTTTAATAAATCTTTTGTGGCATTGCCCTTTCACCACTAGATGTCATTGTTAATAATGTCTCATTTGTTTTGTGATATGTGACATTTGAAGCTTTTCCTTCTTTTGCTGTATAAACTCCAAATTCATGACAGTGGATAATTAGTATAATAATTCTGGACAGAAAAGATAGGAATCTTTTCATATACAAGCATACTTTATTTTAGTCTTTTATATTTTTCCAATAAGCCTTAAATTCCTTTATTCCTGTTTATGTCAATAAAAAACAACTGAGCTTTGAGATTTCTGAAACCAAATATGTCAAGGTAGAGAACTGTGACTTGTGCTGATGACATCTACCTCTGTGACACATCAAGCTGAAAGCATTTCTGCTTGTCTATCGATCTACACACTTAGACGGGTTTGACAAGCATGCTATTTTAGCAAGAAACAATACAAACGGGAGAAAAAATATCCTTCATTGTATTTAAGCCTCAGGCTGCTCAGGGTTTCACCCTGAGGGAATGGGATTTTTCTTCATAGGATGCAATTGTTGTCTGGGCTGAAATTTCCAATAAACCTGAAATTATTTTCAATTACATTGAGTTAGACATGACTTCAAGGTAGAATTCTATATTAAGTGGGTAACTGATGGTTGTTATTACAGGAAAAAGACACACAAGCTCTAGAAATAGCAAATAAAATGAGTTGAATAAAGAAATCGAACTGTCATCCGATGTTCAGCATAAAAGGATTTCTATATGCCACTATTCTTGGAGCACTTTGGTCCCCTTTACAAGTGAGCATTTGCTTAGGAATTTATCTGTTAGAGAAGTGATTCTCAGTTTTGATTAGCATTCTTTTAAATTTTTATTATAGCACTGCTTTCAAAACTGGTTGCTAAACAAGTCTTACATTGTTCTGGCAGATAATAAAGCTTTCCCTTTCTCTAAGTTTTGATTCATTCATTAATTCATTTATTTAAAATATTTAATATTCCATGGATAGTTTTACAGCATCAGAAAGATTTAAAGTATTACAGTTACTTGGGTTTTGCTACTAGTATACTTCATGAAATATTAATTTAACTCTAGATTTCTTGAGGATTCATGGTTTAACATTACATTGTCTTATGTAGCAAGAGAAGTTTTGGGAAAAAATCAATTAATTATAAAATGTCTAAATAAGTTGTAAAGGATAATGAGTTTTAACTTTGTGGTATAGTTGTCTAATCAAATCAAATATTTGGATGTTTTAATTTATGATAAATAGGATTTGCTGTCTTAATTATGGTTAAATTGTCAGTTCATAGCTATTCTTTGTATCTGGCAACCTTTTCATTCATTGAAAGAACTACATTACTATTCATGTGAAGAAATACTGCTTCTAAAAAATCTAATAATTCCAACTTTTGTTCCCTTAGCAATCCATTAAAAAATTAAAAAATAATATGCAGGAAGTTTTCACTTAACATCATCAATAGGTTTTCAGACTTTAAACTGCGACTTTAAGCAAAATGATATATAAAGAAACCAATTTTACCATAGGCTAATTGACATAAATGAGTTAAGTTCCTACAGCATATTTCTCATCACAAAAACACCAACAAACTTCTAAATAAAGATTCAAAACACTTCTGTTATTCAACATTAACATAAATGTGAGCTATATACTTAAGAAAGATTAATAAATCAATTAAGATAATTATTTACCCAATTTTGCTAAGTCCGTGAGTGATGGCAGTCATAGCAGTGGTGGGTTAAACCAAGGGATAAATGTTTGAGAAATGAAAACGGTAGGGAGCACCTCCTCCCACCGTGCAATTCAAAAACAAACAGTAACCAATATGGCAGGCTTTCTGAGTGCTTCCATATCACACTGTATAATTTCATGTATTTGTAGGCTATCATAGACTTTACAAATTTTTATTTTACAATAATTTGTATTCATTCATTCATTCATTTTCCAACCCACTTTCCCATTTAAAAAAGGTAAATACAAACAAACAAGATCATAGTTCACCTGATATTCCAGTTCAAGGTCAAAGGTGGCCATATATTAGAAGCTTGAGGGCCAAGGTGGGAACCAGCCACAGACAAGACACCATCCCATAGCAGGGCTCACTCATACACCCACACTAACTCAGACTGGGATGATGCAGATGTGCCAATTCATCTAATCTGCACATCTTTGGGATGTGAGAGGAAGCTGTAGTACCTGGTGAAAACCCACACAGACATAGGCAGACCATACACACTCCACACAGACAGTGGAACTGACCAGGGATCATTTTTTTTTTTTTTTCCTCATCGACTTTGTACTAAAACAACATCGAATTAAATGACATTATTTGAGAACCTGCTGTACTTGTTAAATTAATATAGTTGCTGTCGTGATAAATATTTTAGAAATATGTTTGCACTAAAGATTTCACAGTGAACTCATTTTCTTTCATTTCATATTTAGAATCCAAAATAATAAGCTACTTTATGAAAAAGATACTGCTGAATTTATTTAGTTTAGGTAACACTTAAGTAAAAATGAGTAATACTTTTTAACATGTATTGATCATTTACACATTTCTTCAGGATATAATTAGGTAATTTACTTAGCTTGGGTATGCTATCATTTTTATGCTTTTAGAGAAAAACATATTTTATCATCATGAATCAATCATTCTTAAAAATTTACATTTTATTGTGTTTTAAAATTGAGCTGTACTTACATATGTTCATTATCTCAAGCATAATTAATAAGATATGTTGCTTAAACAAAGGACACTGAGTTATATTTCAGGCTTCTCATGATTTACTTACTGCTTGTGTTCATTTATACAAGGTTGGATAATTGAAATGATTTACAGGACATGCTTGCATAAAAATTTAATAAAATAAATGATAAGCCACAAGAGGAAAAATAAAGTGCAAACTGTCATGGAGATGTCTGAAGACTTTCAGGCACGGGCATCAGTATTCTTTCTTACAGTTACACTGTAAACACTTTATCTGTGGATTATGAAGCTTCAAGATATCTGCAACATAGCTCAGTTTCAAGAAGCTCAGGCTTAAGTTTACTGAGGGGTATTTTATATCCTCATTGGTCAAGATGTTAAATCTGGGCTCTGTAAATGGTTGAACCAGTTGCAAACTGAACTCTAGGAAATTTTTAAACTTTAAACAGTGTATTATAAGTCACTAGCTAGCATATCTCATCTTTATCTTGGCCAGCGGTCAGTATTAGCCCTCCAGACATCCTCAGAGGTAAGCATAGTGCTGTCCCAGTGCCCTCTGTCAAGTAACTCCATTTTTACACACTGCTTAAACTCAACTAACCATTTAAGACCTCTGTAGCTGAGTATACTTGCTATATTTTTTTAATATCTTAATGAAACATGAGTCAAGTTTTCCAACACACGGTGAAGAGAATAAGCTTGTATTAGCACCTAGCCATTTTTGCTTCTGATCTGTGACTTCCTCAGCACAGTAAAATGACCTTCCTTTTCCTGTTGGATAAAATCAGAAGTGTTCTTCCTCACCCTCTAAGCTGAGCTCTTTGCAATTTACCTGTACAAAGTAGAAAAAGGACAAAAACTTATAAAAATAACCATTCAAACTTTATTTCTCTTTGTTTTGTTGCAGACACAAATAGACTCTCTCCTCTTTCTCCTTCCATCTCATATGCCATATCCATTTATTTTCTCTAAAATACCTAGAGGCTGAGTAGCATAGGTGTTGCATATATTTTTAGACAATATGGAATGAGGAATTTGGCAAAAAATAAGTTGGTCTCTTCAAAATATGTCACTTTTCTTTTTATCTTTTTGACAAATATACAAAGTATTTTGCTCCCAGTCTTGCAAAGTTAGCAGTCATTACATTATTTTTTCTCTGTATAAACTAAATAACTAAAAGTATTTCTCCCTAGCTGTCTGTCTGTCTGACTCTCTCTCTCTCTCTCTCTCTCTCTCTCTCTCTCTCTCTCTCTCTCTCTCTCTCTCTCTCTGTGTGTGTGTGTGTGTGTGTGTGTGTGTGTGTGTGTGTGTATCAGATTTCAGTTTGACAATTGTTAACATTTAAGCCTAAGGTACTAATGACTTTAAATTAAGCAAAGAGAAACAAAAAGAAAGAGAAAGTTATGTGATGGAGAGTACATGTAAAAGCAGTGAACTAGACATGCTTCTTTCCTCAATCTATAATACTATTTTCCTTCTTTTCCCATGTTTATTTGCTCAAGACATAGGCTATGCCAGTTTAGGTAAACTAAAATGATTTGTTGCACCTAACATCACAGTAAGGATAATCTTCATCTTTGAAAGTCAACATATCAGCATTTATTAATATTAGAGTAATACCGACTACCCTAAACATGATCATAGTGGTTGTTTGATAATAAGTGTTCATTTGACAATATTGTAAGTTTGATTGAAATTTAAAATAATAAATTAAAATGCAAAAACAAAAATGTTATTTTAATCCTGTTAAGTTGGCTTCAATTTATATTCACGTAAAGTAAATTAAGACAACAAAATAAGACTAGTTATACAAAGGTTTCATATATAAAATTGTATACAAATGTTATATATACAATTTATACAAAATATATCCATAGTCCTTTATTTTTCCAAACTTATTTTTAGATTCTGGTGCTTTTCTTTTATGAGTCATATTTATGTCATTAAGAGAATAAGAGTGGCAACAAAAAAAAGCATATATATATGGTTATGTGCCTCATAATGACATTTTAGCCAATGGTGGACAGCATAAACAATGATAGTCCCATAAGATTATCATGGAGCTGAAAAATTACTATTGCCTAGTGGTGTTGTAGCACAACTCCCACATTTATGGTGATACTGGTGTAAACAAACCTGCTGCCAGTAGTATGCAAGCATAGCACATAAAATTATGCACAGTACATAATAGTTGATAAAGATATGCATGTATTTACCATACTCTAATTTTTATCATAATTTTAGAGTGTACTCCTTCTACTTATTAAAAAAAAAGTTAACCGTAAAACAAACTCAGGCCCTCAAGGGGTTATTGCAGAAGAAGGCGTTTTTATCATAGCAGATGACAGCCCTATGCATGTTACTGACCTTGAAGACCTTCCAGTGGGACAAGATGTGGAGGTGAAATACAGTGATATTGATAATCCTCACTCTGTAGAGTCCTAAGCTAATGTGTGTGTTTGTGTCAATAGGTTATACCGTATAGCATAAGTGCGTAGTAGGCTATACCATCTAAATACATGTAAATATATTTATGATGTTTGCACAATGCAGAACTTGCTAAAGACACATTACTCAGAATGTATTTCTGTTAAGAGACATGTGCCTGTACATATAGTGAAAGATATATGTATATTTGTGAATGAACAATTTTTTTATTTCTGTTAGAACTTCTTGATTAGTCATGACAGTAATTTAACATAGTAGTCTACTAATGACATTGCCAAAGAATATCAAGAAAATTAAAGCAGCTAAAATATAAACAGTTAAAACTTTTAAAATTAACTACTGCAAAATAGTATAGCATTCCAGACAACTGCATTCATGGTAGTCAGTAGTATCTTAATATTAATGAATGCTGCTGGTATGTTGAACTTTCAGTGATGAAGATTATATTTATTGCGATAGTATTTGCAACAAATCATTTTGCTTACCTTAACTGGCACACCCTATGTCTTGAGAAAATAAGTGTGAGCAAAAATGGGTAGATAGCATTACAGGTTAAGGAAAGAACCATCTCTAAGGGCTCAGCATTGCAGTGCAGGAACTAAACATTGCTAAAGTTCCTGGAGTATCCTGAGTAAATTCAAAGCATAAGATTATTTGGAAGAGGAAGCTATAGGCCGAATCATACAAAATATTTTAGATCATAAGGGTTTGGAATGTGTTCCAAGTGTGGTGAGGAGAAGCCTTGTCAGGTAATAACAAGATCCAAATTACATTTTTGGAAGATTGTTCTGAGCTTCTGTCCGGAGAATGGTTAAATGAATAGTAAGCTCATATGTAAGGAGAACAGGAAGGAGGCTATCACAATAGTCCATGCAAAATATAATTCGACTTGAATTAGTTTGACTGCATTGGGACATAAGATGATTTAATATATATTAAGAAGACAGAGGTGAGTGGATTTCCCAATTTGCAGTAGAAAATGAGAAGGAAATGATAAAAGAAACAAAGGAGAACTAAGGATTAAACCTGTATAGTTGTAGTTGAAAAGGAAAACATTCTATTACACAGCATAATAACATACTATTTATTCTAAAAATTAAAACCATAACAAAGAATTTCAAATTTTCTGGACATCACTGTTACTGATAACTGTATTGGGACCTCTTTAAAATATAATTTATGAGAATACACTTTCAAATAACCCTTTCGAAGTTTACCACCTTATAATCCTACAGTCCACAGTCCACCTTCCCTTTCTTGCTGAGTTTCATGAGGTTTCATCTTCATCAACTGAGTGTTCTGAAATGCATCCTCTTCTGATCTCAGGACAGTTTTTGGAGCAGGTATTTGATTGTCCCAAATTTTGATGTGTTAAGAAATCAGAGTGTGTAGCCCCCCAGTTATGGCCTGTTTAAAGCATTTTTCTTCTTCCAACATATTGAAGTTCATAAAAATTACAGAGTATTGTTATAAAATTCTCTCTCTACAATGCAGTTGGGGAAACCAAGTGAGGATAGCATGAGCGGGAACTCACGATCAAGGAAGTGTGCAGAGATTCAATAAAATGAAGGCTAAAAAGGTTCATTATGTTATCAATATAACAATCAATAAATAGTGATCTTAAGAAAAACAAATTAATGAAGTGGTAAGAGTGAAAAAGATAATTGGTTGGTGACAAGTTAGGATGACATATGTAAATGAATATTTATTTAAAGTGATTTTTAATACAAATTGAATATATTACAGGTATACAATATGACTTTTGATATACATATAGTGAAATAATGCCTACAGTCAAGCTAGTCAACATATCTATCTCATCACAGTTATACTTTCTTGTTTTGTTGCAGTTAGAACATACAAACTCTTCTCTCTCTCAGTAAATTTCCAATATACAATACAATATTAACTATTAACTAGTCATTATACTGTACTATGGGCAAAACTTTTGAATTTTGCCTAGAAAGAAGATTTAAGAAACAAACCATTAAACAAGGTAAGATGAAGAAACAAGGGGAAATATTATTTAGAACATATTTTAAGGGTTTTTACTATAAACAATCCAACAGTTATGGCTTAGTCAGATGAGTCAGTTAACATTCAAGGAAATAAGATTTCCATTATCGAAGGCTCTTAATTCTTTCCAGGAAGAAATTCATTTATGTGTCTTTTTTGTCATGATCAAGGGCGGGTTTACAGAAGTCATTCAATTATTTTTGAATAACTCAGTAATTAATTATTCAGTGTATCTAAGTCAAATTTCTTATCTTGAAATATAGCCTTATTTGTTTTAATTATTAAAGTTAGAATATAGTCACTACCATTTGTAAATCTTCACATCAGAAAACCAATATTTTATAATCCTTTATGACTTTACCAATGCTTTTATCCACTCATATGTATAATTTTTATTTGGGTTAATTGGAAGATAAAGTAGAAGTTTTTAGTATTATTTAGAGTATATTGGATACATTTAGATTTAAAACTTGTATTTTTCTAAAGCACATACTCTCTTGATTTGTCAAATTGATATATGTTCTTCAATATAACAAAAAAGATAACTACAAAATTAATTTAAGATGCATGGTATTAATTTCGAACACACTTATTTGCAAGAATGTATCTTTTAATGTTGATATAGTAAATTGAATGAAACTCCTTTGACTCAAACAGTACAAGGGCAATTTATGCAACCAAAACGTTTGTACCCCCATAATATTCTGAAATTTAAAAATATTATAAAAAAACACAAAGAATGTGTTAACATATCATTAGCTTTATAACACTGGATTTTAATTAATAACCACAAAAATTTTTTCTATGAATTATATTCTATTCCACTAATGTTATAATTATATACAAAGCTTTACTTCATCTTCTATTAAAAGTAGTTTTTCATTTACAGAAAATTTGCAGTCCATTCATTTTCAAATAATACAAGAAAACCTTAAAGTATCATTAAATAGCAAGAGTTAAAAATCAAAGCCTAAGTACATTTAAAAAAATAAAATTAGATACATATTTCATATCACATACAAGAATTAACTCTCAATTGATTATGTTTCTAAATGTAAAGAAATGACATCATATAAGTACTAGACATTAACATGGATGAATTTATAATCTGAACATAAAGAAATTTTTTTGGTGTTTTTGTTTTGTTTTTCTTTTCTTTCCTTCAATACTTAACAAATAAAAATTATATACATTTATCATGTACATCATGGTGTTTTTGAATTATGTATACATTGTGGAATGGCTAAATCAAGTTTATTAATACATGTATTACTTTAAATACTTATTTTTTTGTGGTGAGAAAATTTAACATGCCCCCTTTCTTAGCAATTTTCAATAATACAATACATTATTATTAACTATAGTCACCATGTTGTATAATACAAAAGGTCTCTTGAACTTATTTCTCCTATCTAAATGAAATTTTGTATCCTTTGACCAAACATCTGCCCAACCTCTCCTATCTCCCCCTCCCCCAGCTCCTAGTAAACATTATTTTAATCTCTATTTCAATGAGATCAATTTTTTCAGATTTCACATATGAGTGAGATCATGCAGTATTTGTCTTTTTGTGCCTGGCTTATTTCACTTAACTTAATATTCTCCAAGTTTATCCAAGTTGTCACAAATGACAGGATTTCTTTCTTTCTTAAGGCTGAATAATATTCCATTGTGTATATATACCACATTTTCTTTATCCATTCATTTGTTGATGGACACGCAGGTTTTTTCCATTATCTTGGCTATTGTGCATAGTGTTGCAATAAACATGGGAATGAAGATATATATTTGAAATATTGATTTCATCTTTTTTGGATCTATACTCAGTAGTGGGATTGATGATTGGGAAATGCTTTCTAAAATCTAAATTCGAGGGAAAAAAATGAAACGAAAACAAAATTATGTAATTGATAAAGTTGAAATAATCCAAATTAAATAAAGCTATTACATAATAAATGTAAACCACAAGATAGAATTCAACTGACAAACTGGGAGAAAAATATGTGCAGCATATAAAGGACAAATATCAGTATTACTTAAAATTCTTAAAACTTGAGAAAAAGTACCAAAAAACTGACAGAAAAATGGGCACAAGATATGCATGGACAATTCACAAACACATAAACACAGATTTTAAAAATATGAAATATTTTAAAACTCGTTTAGACAAATAAAAATGTAGACGACATTGAGATGTCTTTTCTCATCTATCAAAATGGCAGCAAGTAAAAGAAAAAAAATAACAACACAGTCTGTTAATAAGATGGTAGAGAATGTCACTACTACATTGCTGATGGAAATATAAATTAGCACAAGTATTTGTAGGGAAAATTGATAATATCTACCAAAAACACACTTGTAATTACCTCGGTTCAGGCATCCCTCTTTTAGGTTATTTACACAGAAAATAACCATCCAACAATATTAAAAAGCATATTAATAAATCTATACATTGTGACATTATTAGAAATTAGGAAATACAGTAAACAAAAAAAATCATAAGAGAGTTACAGAATATATTACAACACATTCTTACAATGGTATACTGTGAACTGTAATGAAAAAACTACAAATTAAGATAGAATAATTTCCAGAATATATCATGTAGCACAAAATGCAAATTGCAGAAGAGCACATATCATTTGCTAGCTTTCACATATGCAATAATAGGAACAAATAAAATATACACATATTCGTTCAAAACAAAACATATACATGCATTTATGAAGGCTAAAACAGCAACTAATGAGATTGGTCATCTACAGAGGGAGATTGAAATGTGTGGTTAGGATGGAAGGTGAAACTAATGGGGTAGAAACAACAAGGGGATAATATTTCTCTGAGTATAAATAACATTTATATTATGTTAACTTTTGGAACCACATTATGTTTCACATAATCAAAAATAAATAAATCATTTATTTATTTATTTATTTTATTTTTATATAGACTCTTGCTGTGTCGCTCCAGCTAGAGTGCAGTAGCATTATCGTAGCTCATTACAACTTCAATCTCCTGGGCTCAAGAGATCCTCCTGCCTCAGCCTCCTGAGTAGCTGGGACTACAGGTGTGCAACACCATGCCCAGCTAATTTTTCTATTATTGTAGAGATGGGGTCTTGCTCTTGCTCAGGCTGATCTCAAACTCCTGGGCTCAAGCAATCCTCCCACCTCAGCCTCCAA
This sequence comes from Indri indri, assembly GCA_004363605.1. Lineage (NCBI taxonomy): Eukaryota > Metazoa > Chordata > Mammalia > Primates > Indriidae > Indri > Indri indri. The sequence goes on along the minus strand of RJWJ010026735.1, from coordinate 8,202 downwards.
GAGTGCTAGGATTACAGGTGTGAGCCATCACTCCCAGCCCCCCAAAATAAATAATATTATCAAACCTGGTAGAAAGTGGAGCAATACCAACAGAGATAAATGTACCAAACCATACTTTAATAAAAGATGTAATCACACTAGCAAGGTGGGGGAACTAACTCGAGTAACTTTTGAACATAGTAATTTGACTATATACTTTCAAGTTAAAGGCAAAAATGAACTGTAAGCAAATATTAAACTGTAGGTTGTAATTTATTTTTATCAAAGATGCTGCCTGGAGGTTATATAAATATGTGTGTTATTTCATTAAGAAGTAAGTTAATGTATTGATACTAATGATGACAAGTTCACTACTGTTGGAAAATGGTGTTACAGATCTGGGAAGAGGAAAGTCTAGGATCATCCCTCTGCTGTTGGATCAGAAGTGGATCTGGCTGAGGAGCTAATGAAGCAAAGCTACTATTTTAGCATTATGGCTGAATGCCTCTAAATCAGAATCCTACTTAGGTGTAATAATACAGGGGACTCCTCTTGCCTGACTGCTTTCAGCTGGGATGGTGGCCTTTTTCAGCCTGAGGACTCCAACAGAAAAATCAGCTCTTCTTGGATCTCTAGCCTGTTGGTTTTCAGCTTGGAAAACCATTAGTTCTCCTAGAGCTTAAGTTTTCAGAGTAAGACTGGAACTACAACTGCACATTGGCTCTCTTGGGTTTCCAGCTTGCTGACTGTAGATTTTGGGGCTTTTCAACCTCTATAACCACATGAGCCAGTTCTGTATAATAAATTATATATATATATATATATATATATATATATATATATACACACACACACACACACAAAAAAAAAAATACACATCCTATAGGTTCTGTTTCTCTGCAGCACTCTAATTAATACAGATTTCCAATTTCTCTAAGCATTCAAACCTCTTCCTCTACATTAAACCAAAACAGGTCCAGTATTTTCAACTGCCTCCCTGTGGTATACCTTTGGATTCATGTTTCAGTCAGTGAACCAAACTATTAGAGCCCTTTGTGACTCACCAATATTAAATACAGAATCTCTACTTACTAAGCCCGTATCAGTATAAACCCACGGCTTTAGATATGCAGATAGATAAAATAGGTTATAGACAGCATGCGTGTTTTTATACACACAGATCTATTTAGATATGATTTCCAGCTCTGTCTAAACAGAGCTAGAACTAATGACACCCCGGGAGCAAAGAGAACTAGAGCCAAAATCTTGATTTTACATATAATTCTTCATGAAAATAAATGAGGCATTGTTGGAGAATTGAGTTAAGTCTGGCCATGGGAATACAAGATGTGCTCAAAGAATGATGGGCCCATATCCAAAGGACACATCACTGTGTCAGGAGTCAACTTAAAGCAGCTCCCACTGTTCAAATAGAGTAATTAGTTATAACTCATAAAATGAAATAAGAATACTTGAATCCACACTTATATAAACAAACAAAGCCCAAGAAAACAAATAAAATGAGGAACAGGAAATCTCTTCCTTACAGTAAAATGGCAAATAATAAGTATGAAAAAGATGATGAAATTAGAAAAATTGTGGTTTTGTATTGGTCACAAAAATATTTTTTCAGACAAATGACAACAGTGGATGATAAAACAAATGGGTATACATTTGAAGAGAAGTCGTATTTTTATATAGTTTCACAATATATCCTCATACTTCTTAATTATAAAGGGGAAAAGCACTAACTTTACAGAGAAGGAAACTCACAGAGATGATCTGGTGTAAAAAAAAATGATGTGATTAATGTTAATATGGCAAGTAAAGGAATAAATGTTTACCATTGAGGGCTTTCTGATATGATGAACTGTAAAGTGCATGCTCTCTCTTTTTATATAATCCTTCCTAAACTATATAGACTGTATCTGATCATAAGGAAATATTACACATGCCTAAATAAATATCCAGTATTGTTAAAAAATCAAGGTATTATTAATAAAAAGCAAAGAAAATTTGTGAAACTCTTCCAGATATTAATATATAGACACTTAAAGTAACATGACAATTTAATATAACTTGTGACCTCAACTTTCAATATTTTATCATTTGCTCTATCGATTTTGTGAAATATCTATGAGATGGCCTTTAGTATAAAGTTTTATGCTAGCATCACTCTTTCTGGGACATTGTGATCATTTTTGTCACAAATACTTTCCTTATTTATGTGAATAAATTCACCTTCATTGAATATCTGTGGCTGCCTATATAGAGTTCCTTGAATAGCTGCAGAGTGAATATTCCCACAATCAGCTATTTCTTCTATAAGTGCATTCAAACTTCACTTGCAGTGTTACTACTTTCCAATTCTTTGCTGTACTTCCATCTTTCTTGGACAGTTCCCTCTTTTGATTTTTCACCTGTTAAAATGACATATGAGTTTATTACTAGGAGAGTGGGAAGTAGCAAAGCTGCATGCTTTGCTGTCTGTTCATGAACATAATAACGGATTAATAGATAAATAATCACCAACAGAATTTGAGAAAAGGGGTCTAATTGGTCACTGATCATGATGTTCATATATTTTTTATGTAGTGAATTGTGGACTAAAGAACTAGCAGCAAAGTTTACTCATAGTTAATATACGAACTGAAATCTGAACAGCTTGTTGGAGTACTGGTCTTATTTTAACTAAACTACGAAAACTTAAATTTGGGCATAAAAGAACCTTGCAAAATGAAGACTTCCTATATTAAATAGGTAGGCCAAACTTTAGAATTATTTTTCTAGTGGGCCGCTGTCCAAAAATGTTCCACTTCCTATTTGTGGAATGTCTCCATTGTGTGAGTTTGGGTGGGAAATGGATCTCTGTGTTCTCCTTTAGAAGCTAAATGTGACCAGCTAGTAAATGCCTCATCTGGCTTGATGGTAGCTGAAGCCTATGTAGGTAAACCAACCTTGCACAATGCTCCTATGAAGGATTTGAAGTCAAGGAAATGACTCAAGAATTCAAATTAATTGGAGATTATTCAGGGTGGTCAAGCTGTTGAAGACCAGTAGCAGTGGAGATCATGCGCTGAGGGCTGTACAGTTTCTGCAGACAATGCCACTGTTAGCAAGAACCCAGCGGTATTGCCAGGCAGTCCGGGCCCATGGTATAAGTGACTATGTTTTCTATTGTCCCTCTTCCTTCAGTTGTGTGCCTTTTTCTGACACTGATTTTTCAGACTTTCTCTTTATTCTGTGAGCTTTTCCAGACTTTTTCAATCCTGTTTTCTCCTTAACAAATCCAGAATCACTATCAGTAACTGCCAGAAGTCTGCATAAATAAAGTCTCTGGCCTAGCCTAGTTTTCTTTCTTATTTCCTCATTTTGCCACACAGTCCTTATAAACAATTTACATATTTTCTGTTTGCAAACCAGGGCTTTTGTACACAGTAAATCTTTATAACGAGAACTGTTTTTTAATTTTTTTTTTCTTCCTCATTTCTACCACCTCAACTTTTCACTTAAGTATTCACTGTTTTTCTTTAAAGGAAACCCTAAGAGAACAATCATTTCTGAAAAACTGTGTCTGAAATCCCTACGTTAAATGCTGTTTTCACTTTTAAAATATATATTTTTTTTAATTTTTGTTCTGGTGTCTACCATAAAACAGATCAATGTAAATGTCAGCATTCATTTTATAGATTCAAAGAGGCCAAGAGTGCCCAGTAAATAATAAGCACTCAGTAAATGCCATTTGTTATTATTATTAAACATACATACAGTTTTAAAAGTTTTAAGTGCTTCACATTTAAGGAAGTTTCTTGTTCTGGAGAAGTACTTTGAAACACCGATTCAAAGGCACTCTCCTGAAGTCTCCCTATATAGTTTTCCTGATTCCTCTAATTATTTTCACTCAATCTCTTTCCCACTGCCAGTCACCATCTATCTTTCAACAGTATATACAAAGGCTTCCTACTTCATGTAACCGCCCCAGAAGAATACTATAAATTAATGCACTTAAGGCAGTAAAACATGAAAAATTCTGTACCGCAAGCTTACTATAGTTTTTAGTGGTCTTCATGCTGAAGAATGACTACTGTTTTAAATTACTGGGAGACTTGACCCAAGGGGTAAAACCCTTATCAACAATTCCAGTACTCTAATGTGGTTGTTGAGAGAAGATAATGAGCAGTGGATAAACACCCCCGGCAAAATAAATCAAAGCCTCCCAGGACTGATCCTAGCTTGGGATTTTGCCTAAGGTCATCTTTGTTTTAATGCTGCTCTAGATATATTAGGAAATAGGTCCCTGTTTTATCCCTTACCTTGGGAACCACTGGTAATGCTAAGGCAAAAATTAAGTAACAGTTCATTTAACCTGTGAACAGTTTCCTAGGGTTATTTTTATTATTTTTCTAGACAAGGTTAGACAGTAGATATAAAGACAAACCTGAAAGAAGAGTGACTTTTATTTTTGTTTTCATTTTGACTTTTATTTTGTCTCTAGTTTGGCATTATTCGGAAATTTAAGTTAATCTTTAATTCTAAAGTATAAATTAATGAGGGATAGGTGCAAAAAATATAGTTAGATGTTCTTTTAGTTCACAACTCTCTCTCCAAACTTTGTTGGAGAGTCTGTATTCATTTTCATGCCAATGAAAAAAGTTATGGCAGTGACTAAATTAATGAAAAAGTTAAGGACAAGCTAAAGAGATGCTTACAGGAGAACAGTGTACTTTTATGAGTATATTTAAAGTCATATACTGTTTATAAATATTTAAATTCTTGTGTCTTAAAATGTTCTTCCCAACTGAAAACATCTCAATTCCACCTGTCCCTAACCCTAAACCTAAATCAGAATTGTTAATGCTCTATTCCCCTAGCCAGGTAACATAAAATACTCTTACATTTTGTTAGATTACACAATCACAGAGAATGTTACACTTATACTGATTAGCCATCCCATGTAAGTGGGTTTAGAAATATTCTTTCTATTTCCAAGTCACCTGGAATATTTGATGGAAAGATGAACCCTGATGCTTGTAGCACTGCATGTATCCACAGAACATATCATGTTGCATGTGATCTCATGCAGTGAGGCAGAGGGCCTTGATCATGTAATCCTCTGGAGTGATGAAGAATCCTTGCTCCCTAGTAGTGGGATGGTAAACCATTATGAATGACAGTATATCATTTACCATGACTAGCACTCTATTCTTTGACACAACTAGCAAATCTCAAAAGCTGATAGGTAACAGGCCTCCTTTTTTGCTTTCTTGACTAATTTCTAACTTTCGGCTAAACAGAATTAATTGTCAATATCATGTGAGAAATAGAGGCTAATAATTGTGCTATCTAAAGAGCAAAAATGAATGTCATTTAAAAATATTTGGGAATTTATTCAGTTATTTATCAGTGGGAAATCATAAAGTAAATGATTTGCATTAGCGAAGTTATCTATGATATGCATATATGCATACATCTTTGTGATACTAACATAGACATGTTTCCTCCTACTCTGCCCTTCAAGCTAAAGCAAATAACATAAAATTCATTTCATAATTAAATTTCCTTTTTTTTGTTCTGAAAATATTATTACACTTAGAACACAAATGGTAGGGTATAGATACACAGAAATTTTTGTTATTCTCTTTAATTAAAATCGTTCAATGCCATTGATTTTAACTTGTAATTTCTCACATTGCTGTCAATTCTCACATCAAATATTTAATGCTTCAAATTAACATAAATCCAATAGCTTTTACACTTATAATAAAATTGGCATGGCTCAATACTTAGAGAAAGGTATTAAAAGGTATTTCACATTGACTTGGAAGGGTTCAGGTCCAAACTTTTCATAAAATATAATTCATAAATTCCTTAATGTACTGCACTAAAATTTCTCAATAATTTTAATAGGATACTAATTTTTAGTATGTTCCAATGTGTTGGAAAATGTGTATTTAATATGTATACCACAATAAAATTTGTCTGGTGCAAGCAAACAGCATACCCTTTCAACATTATTTAAAATACATGGGCTTTATTTTCATGATATTCAGATTCGTGGGTCAAAATTGGAAAGAGTTTGTACATTTCAATTTTGAAATTCCATGAGTCTATAACCATCAACATTAAATAAAAGTTAGGAATATAAATTTTATAGCACTTTAATATTTTATTCAACCTAAAATGCAAAACAAAAGCACATAATATTATGAGTCAATATCCACCAAGCAACAGGTTTACATCTTTAAAATGAGCTATTTGCAATGCTTTGATTCTTTAGTTTTTCTGATCACAAATTTCACATGAGACAGAATTTGAAAATTCACTCTCATATTAACAATATAAAATACGCTAAATTTCAAATGTATTAAATCTTCGAAAATGATGTTTCATACATTTTAGGCAACTCAATGATTTTTTACATTATAGCAACCCTTAATATGCTAACCAGTTATAATTTAAATTAATTATAAAACTTTGGATAATGTCAAGTTTCCTGTATTTATAGATAAGCTGAGGAAATAATTTTACACACCAAGTAATGTATTATGTATAACAGTGCTAATGAGGACTGCTGGTTACTATGGCAGAGTGAGCTAAATTGGACGGACTGGCCCTTTTATTAAAACACAGAAAATGCTGAATACCTTCAAATGCTACATTTTAAATAACAGAGAAACAGAAAAAAATAAATAAGAACAGCCCAGCTGCCCAGACTTAGATCCGATGAGCACAAGTGGAAGCTAAGGAGCTCATGAGATATCAAAAGGCAAGTAAGATACTGATTAGGGACTTGAAGTTTGAATTATAATGTGATGACAGGAGATAATTCCTAGACTCCTGCCAAAAGAGAAGCTAACCGTGTAAAGTGGATCTGAAAATCCCTGTCACATCTGTGAAACAGGGATCATAAATTCTCTGCCCACTGTCTTTGAGAGGCAGAAAATAATCTTATTGACCAAAAGCTCAAGGAGGGATGAAGTGAGGAATTTTACCCTCAAAAAAATATAATGTAGACTTTGGTAAACATTTATGTTAGGTCACAAATCTCACTAAATGCCTGGTTTGGTAATAGCAATGTAATACATTAATCTTAAAATTGCATCAAGACTAAATATCCCATATCTGGAATAAGACAAGACATGACAAGACAACTGAAACTCCCAACAAAATAATTAAATTGAAAATGAGTTTAAAAAAAACTTACAAATGAATTAAAATAAGAATATTTTACATGTAAATAAGACAAAGACAATAATAGAAACAATAGGGCAAGAGCATCACAGCATGAGAAAAGAATAAGCATATTGGAATAAACATAAGTATATGAATATAAAACTTCCAGGGACATATTAGATTTTATACTAAATATACCTAAAAAGAGAATTTGTGTTTTAGAAGACAGATCAAAGAAAAGTACACATATCTGAGACAGAAGTGTTTAAGAGGTATATGGTGTGAAAGAAAATTTAGTAAAATAGATGATAAAATGGGAAGGTCAAATGTAGGAATTCTTTAAAAAGATAAATTGCAAATAGGGAAAACCAATATTGAAAATTCTAATAGTAAATAATTTTTTTAGGGATTGAAAGAAAATCTTAAATCATCTGACTGAAGGAGTATGGAGTCCAAAGGATTAAAATTCTCAATAACCATACATAATAATAGTATAAATACATAACAGTAAAAATGCAGATCACCTCCTCCCAAAAAAATCACATTGTAAAAGCTATTGGAGATAAAATAAAACAAATTACATATTGCTATGGTTTAAATGTGTCCTTTAAAATTCATGTGTTAAAACTTAATCTCAAATGCAGGAGTGTAGGGAGATGGATCCTTTCGGGATGCACTTAGGGAATGAAAGCTTTGCATTCATGAATGGATTAATGTCATTATAAAAGAGCTTGAGGGAGAGAGTTTATCCCTTTTCACATTTCTGCCTTCTGCCATGTGAGAAAACAATGTTTCTTCCCTTAAGAGGATGTGACATTCAAGGTGCCATCTTGGAAGAAAGAGCAGGCCTCACTGGATACCAAAATACTGAAACCTGGATCTTGGACTTCTAACCCCCAGAGCTGTGAGAAATAAATATCTGATCTTATTAAATTGCCAGTCTATGATATCCTGTTATAACAGCAGAAAAGAGGCTGAGACACATACAAAAGAATGGCTTGTCATTATTAACTTTAATTGCTTTTAGTCTAGAGAAAAATATCTCCATAT
>RJWJ010026734.1:0-22782 GCA_004363605.1 Indri indri | reverse complement strand
TCCACCACGTGCTCAGCACAGCACATGACAAAAATACCCACATCAAGGCAAATTATTGTGAAATTTCAGAACACCATGGATAAAGAGAAGATATTGAAAGCTTCCAGAAAGGAAAAATGAAAAGCAAACAAAAATAAAAACATGCTTAAAAGATCAGGGTACAGTATGGTGTTAGATTTCTCAACAGCAGCTTGGGAAGCTAATTTAGACCATAGAATTCTATACCTAGCCAAACTGTTAACTAAGTGTGGGCTTCTCAACAGCAACACTGAGAACTAGAAGCAAAGAAATAGTGTCTCTCAAGTCTTGAAGAAAAGTGATTTGTGATATAGAATTTATACCCAGCCAAAGAATAGCCCGGCAGGGGCTCTAAAGACATTTGAGAAACCTGAATACCCGCAACTTGCCTTCCATCCTCCTTGTGCTAGAATGCTGCAGGAGGGACTGCTCCACTGAAATGAAGGAGTCAACCAAGAACGAGGAAGACATAAAACCCACAAAACAGATAATCTGATGGAGGAGAAACTGAAGGGATCCTAGGCCAACGTGGAGAGATGCCAGGGTTGTAGCCAAGCCCAGGCACAGAGCGCCATCTGCACAGAGCGCCACCTCTCCTGCTGGTAAGGCCCCGCCTTGTGTGGCTTGTGCTGGGGAGCCCCTGACAGCAGACGCTCATTCCAGCTCCACCTGTCTGCCCCAGCTACCTCGCCCCACCGCGGCTCCTGGGCCGGCCTCCTGCTCCTCCCCACACAGGGCACACAGAGACTTCGGGAGCCCTCGTGCTCCACGGGAATTGAGGAAGACTCTGGTATTGTCATCTGTTGTCTCAGTTTGAGTGCCCCTCCCCAGTGGCCTCAACTCTTAAACAGAATAATAACAGCACCAACGTCGCAAGGCCAATGTGAGGATTAGACAAGTTAGTAATATTTGCACAGTGCTTAGGATGGCACCTGGCACGGAGTAATGCAATGTTGGTATTTGTTAAGCAAAATACGTTAGGTAGTGTCACGAAGGTGAAGCTGCAGTGGGTGGGAAACAGGTCACTTTGAAGTCTGCCGCAGCTAGGTGGACCCACCCGCTCCCCACGGGATGTACCTAGCCCGCTCGCATCAACCCCTGCTGAACACCCTTCAGTGACTCCTCATGGCTCTGAGGGAGATGACAGAGTTCTCCCCTCAGCCCACTAGGGTCTGCTCTGCTGACCCCTGCAGAATCACCTGGAACCAACCCGCCCCTGCCACCTGTCCACTGGCTCTGGAGACCTTCTTCAGTCACCCCCTCACAAACTGTGCTCCCTCCCGCCCCAGGACCTCCACCCGTGCCGTCCCTTCTGCCTGATGGCTCTTCCTGCCACCATTCCCTCCTTCCTTTCGCTGGTTCCCACTCACCCCTGGATCTTGGCTGGGTCATTTCTGCAAAGAAGCCTTCCCCGGACCCAAAGGAGCTTAGAAATCCCACGATGGATTCTCATAGCCCAGGGGCAGGTTTGATTATTGCATTCAGCATGACGTCTGCAGTTGTTTGTCATTTATTCATTCATTCATTCAGCATAGACTTACTAAATGCATATCATATGTCAGGCACTCTTCCTGGCCTTAACCACACAGCAGTGAATCGCACAGACAGAGCCCCCAGCCCTGTACTCCCTAGCAGTTATTTGATGTCTTCGTCTTTCCAACCATCAACAATGCAAGGGCAAGAATTGGGCAGGTGGGAGGGGGAGGAGGGGATGGGTATGTTCACACCTAATGGGTGCGGTGCGCACTGTCTGGGGGATGGGCACGCTTGCAGCTCTGACTCAGGCAGTGCAAAGGCAATGTATGTGGCCGAAGTGTTTGTACCCCCATAATATTCTGAAATAAAAAAGAAATAAAATAAAATAAAACAATTCGAGGGCAAGAATCTTCCGTGAGCCTTTGCTCACCACTATGTTCCTAGCGTCTAACATGTACCTGGCAGGAAGCAGGCTTTAATGCATATTTGTTGAGAAGTAAGCCAAAGGAACATCGCTGCCTTTCCTGAGACAGAAAATGGGATTGAAGGGATGATCCCACTCCTATTAAACACAGAGAGATCTGCCCCAGGCACCAGCAGGAAAGGGGTGCTGACTAGCAGTTTAGCAGGAGGTTACCAGAAGGAAAGAGAAGCCCCTGCCCAGGCGGAAGATGGCTGCGGTTTCTTTGGTGAAGGCTCCTCCCCGGCTCTCCCCTTTCGCCCCGCTCAACCTGGCTGTGCTGTAACCAGGCCAGCCTTCCCACTGTGGAGGGGAGAGGAGGAGCGTCCGTGAGCGGGTACCCTGTGACTAATCTGGAGAAACAGCGTCAGGCTTGGCGGTTCACCCCAGCCTTGTTTGTGTCTAACTTCCCCAGGGGCAAATTGGCCCCTTAATTTCACTCTGAGGTTTAGGGTTTCCCCTAGAGCTCTTGGTGAGACTCAGCTATAATGTTTTACATGAACGTGGGAAGTCTTGGAGTAGGAAGTAGGAGACGGGTGGGGAGTAAAGGTGAGACTGGGTGGGGGCACTCACGGGACCCCTTTCTCTGAAGAGCTTTGGCATAAGGCTCAGGCGCTCAATTGTTCCTTCCCAGGCAACTTTGCAGAAAGATCGAACAGTAACAACAGAGGAGAAAGGAGGATTTAGCTTTTAAAAAAATATTTTTCCAGGGGAAAGGTGGGGAGAGGAATAAGAATTAGGAGGCACATGACCCTAAACAGGTGAGAAGTGATGGGCTCCTTCCTTTGTACCCGAGCCAGCAGCAGCACTTGGCATATACCATGTGTTTCACAAATGTTCGTCAGTGAGTTGAAAGAACATGGATCTCAAAGCGGATCCACCTGGTTTGGGGCCCAGCTCTACCACATCTGTCCTGTGAACAACGGACTTGTTTGTTCGTGTGTCCACTCCGCGCTGGGTTCCTGCCATCACAAAGGGGATAAAGATAAGTACTGCACATTTATCTTTGGGAAAATCACTTGGTGTCTCTGATCTGCATAGTTCCTATACAAAAATCTTCTCTGCCTCCCTTAAAATGTTAGGAGCATCGCCCTGGACAGTGCTCTGTCCATGACAAGGGCTGTGGCATAAGCAGTTAAATGGCAGAAGTCCCCTTAAGCAATCTTCTGTTAACCAACTCACCAGGTTAATGGGGCTCTCCTCACCCCTCCGCAAGCACTGTGCCCAGGCCCAGGAAACGCTAGACCCTGGAAGCTAGCAGCATCAACTGAAGCGACGCTCCAGTTTTCCAGAGCACGGCTGTTCCCATTAGTTGAGCTGTGTGTGCTTACCAAGAGTCATTTGTGTTTGTTCTCAATCTGTGCTTGTTACTCTGATTAAATAATGCCATTAACAATTTCATAATGCAATGAAGTGTGAGTGCGGAAACACAGAGTTGATTCTTTACGAGCCAAGGTGAATGCTTTGGAGAGAATCAATACCTGCTATATACAAACAACTTTCTAGTGAATTAAGTGTCAGAGAGATAACTAAAGGTTAGAGGGAAAAAACCATGAGAATAGAGTCAATGGCATCCAGTTTTATGATCTCCTCCACTTGAAAGAAACAGAAACTAGAAGTTGTCAATGATACTTTGTGTGTGTGGTTTATTGGGGAAAGACAACAAAGAATTCCAAACAGCCGACCGAAATGAATCATGACTCCCTAGGGCTGTTCTGGCCAAGGGGCCCTGAAGAAGTTGGATCTCGTCAGGTTCAAGAGGGCTTGTGCAGTCCCTTAGTGCTCCTCAGTGAACCGGGTGGGAGAGTGGGAGGGCTGCCTGAAGCCACAGAGGGCCCTGAGAACCTCAGAGCTGGCAGCGGCTTCATGGCCCGTGGGCTCATCCCTGCTGGAATGGGCATCTCCACCACAGTCCCACTGCCAGGTGGCTGCCCAGGCTGCCTACTGATGCCCTAGTGACTCAACACCAACACCAAAGCCCGCTCAGTCTGACTCTTATTCTGGTAAGTGAGCTTGACTGACTCACTCCCCTCTCCCCTTTCTGTGCTCTTTGATGTGTCCTCCTCCACCTCCAGAGGAAAAAGCGCTATTGGCTTTTTCATAGCAAGTCCAGAAAGACACTAACACCATAGTATGAATTAGCTAATATATTTTCAAGGTATGTATTTTCCCAGCAAGACAGGGTCTATTTATCCTTTTAGACAATTTTTTGTTCTTTCCCAGGGCCTCCCCACCTCTCCCAACCCTGTGATTCAGCCCTTTCTTCCAAAAGACCTTCCCTAACAGGCCCCATTTCTGCATATTTCTGGCAAAATTCTAACTGCTCTCTGCTTCAAGTTAGGGGAAAATATTGTACCTTGGATCAAGATAAATTCTAATTCTGATACTTTCTAACTCTGAGACTTTGGACTACATAATTAACTTTTCTAAAAGCTATGGTTTTCTCATTTGTATAATGGAAATTGAAATAGCTCATTGCGATGGTTCATTCCTTCGACAATTTTTTTCTTTTTTTCACTACCTACAATGGGCCCAAGCACTGTGCTGCTATGGTACTGTGGATACCTGACTGGGAAAACCAGAGACCCTCTGGTATAGCTACAGAAATGAAGCTTTGCTGGTTGATTGATGGGCTAAAGCAGGGGTTGGAAAACTTTCTCTGTGAAGGGCCAGATAGTAAATATTTTAGGTTTTACTCCTCCACTGTAGTGCAAAAGCAGCTGTGAACAACACAGAACAAATGGGCCTGGCTGTGTTCCAATAAAACTTCACAAAAACAAGCGCCGGGCTTTGGCCCTCAGGCAGTAGTTTGCCTACTTCTGGGCTAAAGGGCTAAAGGTTAATATTTTTGGCCTGAAGGCCAGTTTCAAATCACTCTAAGAAGCGGGCTTCCAAATGGTCCAATTGTGGCCTCAGCCTGGCACGCTAAGAGTTCTTAGGAAGGGTCTCCAAATGCCTTTTTTACCCTCTGCTAGGCATCATCTCTCTTGCCTACGTGGAGGTGGATGGCTTAGGTCTCACGTTGGCTTAATCACTTTCCTAGCCTGCTTGCCTAATGGCAAAGTGCGAGTTCAACAGCATTCATGGTTCCTTATAACAGATGCAAGAGACGTGGCAGAGACAGCCCAGCCTGCACTGCTGCGGTGGGAGGAAAAGTCATTTCTCCTCCCTGGGCTTCAGTTTGCCTCTCTTAAAATGAGAGTGCTGAACTAGTGGTTTCCGAAACTTGAGCACTCATCGAATCTCTCATGGTGCTTGTTCGAATTCTAGATTCCTGGACCCTTGCTTTAGAAGAATGATCGCAAGCTGTAGAGATAGCCTGGGGATTGTGGACTATTAAAAGGCCAAGATGATTTTGAAGGAGGCAAGTTTAGAATTTGGCCCCTTCTAGCACTGACATTCAGTGGTTGTCACAAGAGTAAAGGAAGCCCTTGCTGGGCTGTGGTAGGACAGAGGATGGCAGTGGTGGGGATCGTTATCTCGTCTGCAGGGACGCGGCAGGATGTGGCCGACCTGAACTTCCTGTGAATGGGGGAACCAGAGAACAGGGGAGGGATTCACAGCCAGCAGCAGGCTCAGCCCACATGCCCAGAGTGTGCTGGGTGGGGGGTGTGGGGATGAGAGCCCCGCCCCACCTCTGTTCGGTGGCCTTGGGCAGTTCATTCACCCCTCACAGCCTCAGTTTCCTTATGTATAAAATGGAGATGCTGAGGGCCTTTGGCAAAGACACCATGAAGACTAAATACTGTATGATTTGTAAAGTATCTGTCTCCACGAGTGGTAGGAAATTCTCTTTTAGTGGAATGAGTGTCCCCCTCAAAACATCCAAGGGCCGAGAGTCAGGAGGCCTGTCTCATGGGCTGGGTTTCCCCATTTGGCGTGAGGGACACCACTGACCTTGCTGGTCCCCACTTTGCCCAGTAGAATGGGAGGTTATGCGGAACCTGTGGTTCCCTGGCCCCTTTCTCAGGATTCTCTTTACGGCTGGATAAGACTGTGGAGTGGGAAGTGTCCTGGTGCTATCAGGGACATGGCAAAAAGTGTCCGAGGCCAGCCCTGTCAGGTGGTGGGGAGAGGGCCGCTGACTTTTGTATTGTCCTTGCTCCCCATTGGTTCTTTTTAAGGCAGAGGAAGAAATAAACCAGGATCTCTGAAAGACATCCTTGTCAAATACAACTTTTCCCTTTGCTTGATTTTTCTCTGAGTTTATTAATCAATCGGGAAATGGTCCCTGGATACCAACTGCGTACCCAGCCTTGTGCCCTGGCTGGGAGAAGGGGCTTCAGGAGGATGCCACTGGGTCTCTCAGCATGACAGGCTCACAGTCCAGTTTGGAAGGTAGCTCTCGTGTGTGTGGGAAGTGAAATAACGATGTAGTGATGACGACGACGACAGTGATGCTGATGATGTTGGTAACGACGGCGAGGAGGAAGATGGTAACGGTGTTGACTGTCCTCCATTCGTGCATACCACCGCACAGCTTACAAAGCACGTTCAGGATCATTATCTTGTATGATATTTAAAACTACTATAAAAAGAAAACTCTGATTTCACTGATGAACAAGCTGAGGGTCATAACTTCTCAGAGATCAGATGGGAAGAAAATAGCTGAATTGGACTCCAGCTTCTTTCGGCCCCAAGAGTGCCATTACCCCCAAGATACCACAACTTTCTTCCTTTAAATTGCCGCAGAACATTGCATGATGTACATCACCATCAGATAGTAACACGGATGGTTACCGCACGGGAAGTGAGTGTCGCAAGACCTCAGAGAGCAGGCAGGTCAGAGGACTGCCGGCGGCAGCAGCCGGAAGAGGCTCAGTGGGGAAAGCAGCAGTCACCCCGAGCCTGGGAAGGCTGCACAACAGCGAGAGGTGGAGATGGGAGAAGGCGTGACATTCTTGGCAGAAGGAAACGTACAGGTAAGAAAGGAGAGGACAGAGTTCAAGGTGTGTCGGGAAGCAGCCAGCCCCCAGTCTGACCAGCCTGGGGTATGTACAGAGGCTCCACTGAAGAAAAGAGTTGGGGTTGGCTTCTTCCAGAGAACTGGAGCAGTTCTCTTCACTTTGCCATAGGTGGGAGGGCGCCGCCGTTTTCTCTTTGATGTCCTTGTCTCCTTCAACCCCAAGTCCATTCATAATCAAACCAAGGAATGATCAAAGCAAAGGACTGTTGTCTGCAGTCTTAGCCCAAAGACGGGGTCTGCCACTTCATACTTTTTCCTTTAAAAAATGTCAGAATGCTGTTGAAAGAGGAACAGCACTGAGGCAACAACAGCTCTGACTCACAAAGAGCACATCAAAGAAATAGCAACGATAAGAGATTGGCAGTAACTTTGCGTGTGAGCACAGTTTTCCTGACGCTCTTTGAGGCTTGGGGCCCCCTCTGGGCAGCCTCGTTGTGGAAAGAAGCATATGGTTTTCAGAAACTGGGTGACTCACCACACAGGCAGTGTTCAGGAATGAAGATACAGTCCTGGTCCTCTGTGGCTGTCTGCCAAGAGCCCAGGCCTGGGGATTTGGGTCACTGCACATCTCAGATCATCAGTGAGCTGAGATTCATCTGTCCATCTGTCCAAGCATCCGTGCATTTATCCATCCATTTATGCATCCTTCCATCCACCCAACCACCCATGCATGCATCTTTCCCTTCGTCTATGCATGCATCCATCTATCTACCCATCATCCATCCATCCATCCATCCATCCATCCAATCAACCCCTCACCTATTTGTTCAGCAAATAGAATACTATGAACACATACTTTGTGTAGGCCCTGAGCTAGGCGTAAGGGATATAGTGGTGACTAAAGCAGACCCCAGACCCAGTTCCTGCCTTCGTGGGGCTTACAGTTTATTGAGGGAGAGAAGTATTGAGCAAATAATTTCCTGGGCAACTGAATCACTGTTGTGATTACTGCTGTGAAGGAAGATACCGAAGGCACGTAATCGGAGACACTGACCTGGTCTGGGAAGATGCTCAAAGAAGGATGAGATTGATAATTACACAGTCAGCCTTTCAGCACCACCTCCTCCACCATCACGGATGATAAAGAGGTAGAAATCAACGTTTTCTTTCGATCTGTCTCTCTCTCTTTCTCTCTTCATAGCCACACCATGATGAGTTAATGAAACAATCATGGGTTTTTGAGTCTCAGAGATCTGAGTTCAAATCCTGTATTCTCAATGTACTATCCCTGTGATTTTAAATAAATTACTTACCTTCTCTGATTCTCAGTGTCTTCTGTCATAAAGTGGGTATAAGAATAATGGCCTTCGAGAGATAGTTTAGAATATAAATTGAAATAATTTCTATCAACTCCCTGGCCTACAGTATATCCTCAATAACCTTGGCCAGGTTTTTAATTTGCTGTCACCTGTATGCAACTGCATGCAAATCTCACAGTATGTTTGGTCTCCAGGGATGGCCGGAACACCAGGCCTGTTACCTGAACTGGCTGGCGGAGTTCTAGAACATACCCATCTAGAACATACCCATCTTTGATGAGAGTCTGAATTGCATCATCTCTAAAGTTTCTTGCTGTCCCAAACTTCTAGAATTCTAGAAATCCTTCATGAAAAAAGCAAAACTCTAGGCTGGGTGTAAGATACCCTGGAATCTCATTGGCTTTTGTAAGCCTCAGTTTCCCCATGTGTCCCATGATAGGGTTGGAACTAAGAGTCTTTGCAGGCTGACAGTCTGAGATGGTGTGATTCTCTGGGAAGCCAGAAGTCCTGGGCAGAGCTGTCACCTGGTCATAGCACAATGTCAGCAGAGTTTATTTCTTCCCCTGGTCCTTCCCCAGCCATGCTGTCTCTGCCAGCTGGCTGCAGTTGCCAGGGCTCTCACCTGCCCAGGTTCCTCCAGACAGAGCAGGGAGCAGAACCCACCAGCAGCTCAGTGCATTCACACTGTGAAACACGAGCCCTGACATGTTCCCCTCTCCAGCAGAATGTGCCTATGGAAAGGTGAACCTGGGGAGGACAATGCTTGGCCTTTCTAGGTCCATCGACCACGGAGGAGATCCAAGCGTTGGAATGGAGGGACATTGGGCTTCATCTCATCCCACACCCAAGAGGGAGCTGTATAATCCATGCATAGGCAAGATGCCAGCACTGAGGCTGGGGGTCGGGTGGGGAGGGACCTGGGGGTTGGGGAGAGCAGGTGTTGATGGGTCTCCTTCCTTGTGGAACTCTTTTGGGTGAGAGAGGGAGCAGTGCCAACTGAAGTCCAGGCCTCGCTGCTTCATGTCTGGCTTCCAGGGCCATTGTGGACCAGGACACAATGTGTCCAGGGGCACCTTGTCCTAGATTCCTTCTTGGCTTGAGCCTTCCACAGGAGTTCTCTGGACAAGCCCGGCTTATGCGTGTCCCTGGAAGCTTCCTTTGGTGTAGCCGATGTCCCTTCTGGAACCTTATTAGAGCAATGGATGGGGCCGAGTTAAATCAGCAGAACCTGAGTGGCAGGCTGCGGTCCTGTGTCCACCTAAGTTAGGGTTTGGGGGGTGGAGGTGGGGAGGATTAGGACATCCATTCAATTCCACCTCAAAAACATGAGATGACAAAAGTAGTGGTGCTCCAAATTAAAAGGTATTGGTCAAATAACATCTACTTGCTATAAGAATGTTCTAGAATACAATGCTGTGAGCAATAGAATAAAGGGCTATTCCAAGTGCAGTGTGGCGTGTGATTAATCTCTTTGATAAGATTTAGGAATAACTTCATAGAAATGGGTCTTTCCCTAATCTAATCTTCAGTCTTTTGGCTTTGTTTTAATTAAGCAAATAATATGGCTTTATTTAGAATAATTAGAAAGGGAAAAATATCACCAATGATTTCATTATCCCAGATACCACTATTAACATTTTGAGTTCTAGGGTTTTCTTTTTCTGTTTGTACACATGTGTTTGTATTATATATATGTATATTTTTCTTTCAGCTTTTTTATTGTGCTAAAATACACATAGTGTAAAATTTACCATCCTAATCATTTTTAAGTATACCATTCAGTGGTATTAAGTACATTCATATTGTCGTGCAACCATCCCCACCATCCACCTCCAGAACTGTTTTTGTCTTGCAAAACTGAAACTCTGTATCCATTAAACAATAACTCCCCATTCCCCACCTCCTGGCAACCACCATTCTACTTTCTACCTCTA
This sequence comes from Indri indri, assembly GCA_004363605.1. Classification (NCBI taxonomy): domain Eukaryota; kingdom Metazoa; phylum Chordata; class Mammalia; order Primates; family Indriidae; genus Indri; species Indri indri. The sequence continues at coordinate 12,669 of RJWJ010026734.1, read as the reverse complement.
TGATTTTGACTACCCTAAGTACCTCATATAAGGGGAATCATACAGTATTTGTCTTTTAGTGACTGGTTTATTTCACTTAGCATAATTTTCTTGAGGTTCATTCATGTTGTAGCATATGTTAGACTTTCCTTCTTTTTTAAGGCTGAATAATATTCCATTATGTGTATATACCATACTGTGTTTATTCATTCATCTGTTGGTGGACACGTGAGTTGCTTCCACCTTTTGGCTACTGTGAGTAATGCTGCTGAGAACTTGGGTGTACAAATGTCTCTTAGAGACCCTGCTTTCAATTCTTTTGGGTCTATACCCAGAAGTGGAATTGCTAGATCATATGGCAATTCTATTTTCAATTTTTGAAGAACAAACATACTGTTTTCCACTGAGGCTATACCATTTTACATTACCAACAACAGTGTATAAGTGTTCTAATTTCTTCACACCCTCACCAACACTTTTTATTTTCTGGTTTTTTTTTTTTAATTTTGTTTTGTTTTTAAGTAGCATTCCTAGTGGGTGTAAGGGGGTATCTCATTTTGGTTTCGACTTGTATTTCTCTAATGGTTGGTGACGTTGCACCATGGCTCATCGGCCATTCATACATCTTCTCTGGAGAAATGCCTGGCCAAGTCCTTTGCCCATTTTTGAATCAGGCTGTTGGGGTCTTTTTTGTTGTTATTGTTGTTGAGTTTTAGGAGATATTTATACATTCTGGACATTAATCACTTATCAGATACATGATTTTCAAATATTTTCTCCCATTCCATGTGTTGCCTTGTTACTCCGTTGATAGTAGTGTCCTTTGATGCACAAAAGGTTTTAATTTTCATGAAGCCCGAATTATCTATTTTTTCTTTTGTTGCCTATGTCTTTAGAGTCATATCCAAGAAATCATTGCGAAATCCAATGTCACAAAACTTTTGCCCTGTTTTCTTCTAAAAGCTTTATAGTTTTAGGTTTGTGATCTATTTTGAGTTAATTTTTGTATATGATGATGGGTATAGGTCTAACTTTATTTACTTGCCTGTGGATATCCAGTTTTCTCAGCACTATTTGTTAAAAACATTGTCCTTTCCCCATCGAGTGGTTTTGGAGCCCTTGTTGAAAATCATTTGAACATATATGTGAGGATTTATCCCTGGTTCTCTGCTCTAATCCATTGGTCTATATGTTTGTCTTTATGCCAGTAACACACTGTTTTGATTAAGGTAGATCTGTAGTAAATTTTGGAATCAGTAAGTATGAGTCCTCCAACTTTGCTCTTCTTTTCTAAGATCATTTGGCTATTAGGATTCCATATAAATTTTAGGATGGATTTTTCTATTTCTGTAAAAAATGTATTTGGGATTTTGATAATGTCTAGCTTGTTTAGGTTACTATAATGAAATACCATAGACTGGGTAGCTTATAAACAGCACAAATTTATTTCTCATAGTCCTGTAGGCTGGGGAGTCCAAGATCATATGTGGTGTCTGGTGAGGGCTCACTTCCTCATTCATAGATGTCACTATGTCCTCACATGATGGAAGAGGCAGGGCAGCTATCTGGGGGCTCTTTTATAAGGGTACTAATCTCATTCATGAGGGCTCTACCTTCACGACCTAATCACCTTCAAAGGTCCCACGTTCTAATCCTATCACATTGGTGATTAGGTTTTAACATATGAATTTTGAGGGGGACATAAACATTCAGACCAAAACAGATAGGTATTGCATTGAATCTGTAGATCGCTTTGGTAGTATCAACATCTTAACAATATTAAATATTCCCATGCATGAACGTGAGAGGTCTTTCCATTAATTTATGCCTTCTTCAATTTCTTTCAGCAATGTTTTATAATTTTTGTTATACAAGTCTTTCACCTGTTTGGTTAAGTTAATTCCTAAGTATTTTATTCTTTTTGATGCTATAGTAAATGGAATTGTTTTCTTAATTTCCTTTTCAGATTGCTCATTGTTAGTATATAGAAATGCAATTGATTTTTATGTGTTGACTTGGTATTCTGTTACTTTGCTGAGTTCATTTATTAGTTCTAAAAGTTTTTGGTGCAATATTTAGGGTTTTCTGTTAATATATATAAGAACTGTAAATAGATAATTTTACTTCTTCCTTTCCAATTTGGATGCCCTTTATCCTTTTTCTTCCTAGTACTGGCTAGGACTTCCAATATTACATTAAATAGAAGTGGTAAAAGTGAGTATCCTTGCCTTATTTCTCATCTCAGAGGAAAAGCTTTTAGTCTTTCAGCATTGAGTATGATGTTAGCTGTGGATTTTTCATATATAGTTTTTATTATGTTGAGGTAGTTTACTTCTATTTCTAGTTTTTGAGTGTTTTTATCATGAAAATGTGTTAAATTTTGTTAAATGTTTTTTCTGCATCAGTTGAGATAATCATGTGGGTTTTTTCCTTCATTCTGTTAATGTGGTGTATTATTAATACATTAATTGATATTCATATGTGAACCATCCTTGTACTACAGGAATAGATTTCACTTGGTTATGTATATAATAATCCTTTTAATATGCTTCTGAATTTGGTTTGCTAATATTTTGTTGATGATTTTTGTGTCAATGTTCATAAGAAATATTGGGCTACAGTTTTCTAGTAGTGTCTTTGTCTGGTTTTTGTATCAGGGTAATGCTGACCTCACAGACTGAAATAGTCAGTGTTCTCTCCTCTTCAGTTTTTCAGAAAAGAACAACTCTTTCAGAGAAGAATTGGTGTTCATTCTTCTTTAAATGTTTGGAAGAATTCACCAGTAAAGCCATCAGGTGCAGAGATTTTCTTTATTGAATTTTTTGAGAATTTTTGTTACTGATTCAGTCTTCTAACTAGTCATAGGTCTGTTCAGGTTTTCTATTTATTTGTGCTTCAGTCTTGGTAGGTTTTGTCTTTCTAGGAATTTGTCCATTTCATCTAGGTTATCCAATTTGCTTGTGTACAATTGTTAATAGTACTCTCATAATCCTTTTTGTTTCTGTAAAATCAGTAGTAATGTCCCCACTTTCATTTTTGATTTTAGTAATTTGAGTCCTTTCTCTTTTTTTCTTAGTCAATCTAGCTAAACATTTGTCAATTTTGTTGATCTTTTTGGAGAATCAACTTTTGGTTTCATTGATTTTCTCTGTTGTTTTTCTATTCTCTACTTCATCTATCTCAGCTCTGATTTTTATTACTTCCTCCCTTCTGATAGATAGCTTTGGGTTTTGTTTCCTCTTCTTTTTTCAGTTCCTGAAGTTGTAAAGTTAGGCTATTGATTTGAGATCTTTCACTTTTTTAGCGTAAGCATTTATAGCTATAAGTGTTCCCCTAGAACCACTTTTACTGTGTCTCATACCTTTCGGTATATTGCGTTTTTGTTTTCATTTGTCTTTAAATATTTTCTAAGTTCCCCTGTGATTTCTTTTGTGATCTATTGATTGTTTAAGAGTGTGTTGTTTCATTTCCACAAATTTGTGAATTTTCCACTTTTCCTTCTGTTTTTGATATCTAACTTCATCTCGCTGTGGTCAGAGAAGATACTTTATATGATAGCTACCTTTCAAAATCTATTGAAACTTAATTTGTGGCCAAATATTTGGTCTATCCTGGAAAATATCCGCTGTGCACTTCAGAAGAATGTGTGTTTTGTCGTTTGGGCATAGTGCTCTGAACATGTATGGTAGCTCTAGCTGGTTTACAGTATCATTCAACTCCTCTGTTTCCTTGCTCGTCTTCTGTCTGGTTGTTCTCTCCATTATTAACAGTGGGGTATTGAAGTCTCCAACTATTATTGTTGAACTGCCAGTCTCTGTAATTTCATTGAAGAGTTTAGTCCATTTACATATTTACATTTAAAGTAATTATTGTTAAGGAGAGACCAACTTCTGTCATTTTGCTATTTTTTTTCTAATGCCTTATAGTGTCTTATATCCCTCATTTCATGCATTACTGTATTCTTTTGCATTTAGTTTGTTTTTGTAGTGAAACACTTTAATTCCCTTCTTTCTTTTTTTTTTTTTTTTTTTTTTTTGTATTTTCTAAACCTCTTTTCTTTGTGGTTACCATGGGTATTATGTTTAACATCCTAAAGTTATAACATTTTAACTTGAATTTATACCAGCTTGACTTCAATAACATACGAAACCTCTGATCCTATATAGCTCTGTTCCCCCCCCTTCAGTTATTGATGTCACATAATTATATCTTCATGTACTGTATCTCCAAAATATAAGCTAATAATTGTTTTAATGCATTGGTCTCTTAAATTATATAGAAAACAAAATATGTAATTACAAATCAAAATTATAGTAAATACTGGCTTTTAAATTAATAACTTTAAAAAAATTGTATTAGTCTCTTGAATTATTTAGAAAACAAGAAGTGGAGCTACAAATCATTGTTACAATAATACTAGCTATTCTAATTGCCTGTGTACTTACCTTTACTGAGATCTTTGTGTTTTTCCATATGGCTTTAAGTTATTGTCCAGAGTCTTTCCATTAAAACCTGTAGGATTCCCTTTAGCATTTCTGGCAGAGCAGGTCTAGTAGAAACAAACTCCTTCAGCTTTTGCTTAACTGGGAATGTTTTAATGTCTCCCTCACTTGTAAAGGACAGTTTTGCCAGATATAAAATTCTTGGTTGACAGGTTTTCTTCTTCCAGCACTCAGAATATATCAGCCCACTGCCTTCTTACCTCAAAAGTTTCTGATGAGAAATCTGATGATAACCTTGTTGAGGATCCCTTGTATGTGTTGAGTTGCATCTCTCTTGCTGCTTTCAAGATTCTCTTTTTGTCTTTGCCTTTTGGCAGTTTGATTACAATGTGTCTCAGTGTAGTCTCTTTTAGTTCATCCTACGTGGAGTTGGTTAAGCTTCTTCGATGTTTATATTTCTGTTTGTCATCAAACTTGGGAAGTTTTTGGCCATTATTTGTTCAAATAATCTCTCTGCCCCTTTTTCCCCCTCATGTTCTTTTGGACTTCCATTAATGCTTATGTTGGTCCAGGAACATGTGCACAACTGTCTGCCATGGAGATGAGGGTGGGGGCTGGGTAGCTCTACCAAGCTAAGACCTGAAGTTAACCAAAATTAACTGCAATTTACCTTCCTAGCCTTCCCCCTGGAAGTTGCAAGCCTTCAAATAGACTCCAGAGTTACAAAATAGTTACATCAGACAGATTCTGACAGTGCAATTATTGTCTAGATGGGGTGACAGATTCCTAGTGCTTCCTACTCTGCCATCTTCCTAGAATTCTCCTTGTATGTATTTTTGGAAATGGGATTACATATGCTATTTTTAACCTCTTTCCATCTAATTAAGTCCGTAGTCATTTGTATCTTCAATTCTTGATGGCTGAGTGATTTTTCATTGTATGGAACATACAGTAATGTACCTAACTAATCTTCTATTACTGGACATTTTAGCCTATTTCCACTTTTTCACTGCTCTAAACCACATGGCGACGAAACACACATTTATATGTGTGTGCATGTGTGCATATGTGTATGTATGCATATGTATTTCACACACACAGAGTTATGCATATCTTTGCTCACTTGTCTGATTCTTTTGCTGGAAAAGAGGAAGGGGAGACTTTGAGGTACAGTTGGAATATTGAGAGGATGGTAAGTGCAGGAGGAAGGTAGAGCTTTCTGAGGAGAGAGAATAGCTTGAGCAGAGACCCAGGGGGGTGAAGGTGTATCTCACATTCAGAAAATGTTGCAACTGCAAAAATATTCAGGCTCTGCTTTCTTTCAAAGTCTCCCCTGACCAGTCCAGCCCACAGCAAAATATCCATACTCTCATGCTGTGGGCCATGCTGCCCAGGGCTCCTCCTCACTGGGCAAGCAACTCCCCCGCAATCCTGGGCTATGCCCTATACCATTGGCAACACACACACCAATTATTGTAAGAACCTAAGTGGTCGTAAAAGGCTGGGACATATTTTAAAGACAATCTCTTTATGTCTTAAAACAGTGGCCAAAGGAAAAATATTCCATATGTGTCTAATTCACTTGTGTGAGAAAATAAGATGATTGGAGGGTTCCCCTCCCCTCCAAACTTCATGCCTTTCTTTTTCATTTAAAAAGGGCTATTTGATGTCCGGAAACCCTTTAAGGCTTTTTATTGCCCTTGCAGACCTAACAATAAAAAAGTCTAAGAGGCAGAACCTGTCGGCAGCTTTGAGTGAAAAACCCAAGAACCAAGAAAAATCTAGATGGAGGCTGGGAATCTCCGAGTTTTGGGAGGGGCTCAGGCCTAAAGTCCAGGTTAGTGTTCTGGGAGGGGGCAGGGGGCAAAGTAGAGGTTGTGTCTGCCGCATCGCACCGTGCCTGCAGCTGCCTGCCTTCCCCACAGTGCTGGAAACTCCCCACTGCAGCGATTTTCAGTGAAGATCAACGACAGGGCGCCCATGCCCTCCCCCGTGGGCACACAGGACTCTACACCAGTGGTTCTCAGCCAGGAGCGATTTGGTCCCCAAAGAGACATTTCGCAAAGACTAGAGGCAATTAGGTCGTCACAGCTGGAGGGTTTGTGCTACCCGCATCTGGTGAGCGGAGGCCAGGGATGCTGCCGCAAACCTACAGCGTCCAGAGCAGCCCCCCGCCAAAGGCTTGGTCCAGCCCCAAATGCCAACGGTGCTGAGGCTGAAAATTCGGGGTTTCTCCATCCGTTTTGCACCATGGGAAATAACTTAAAACGGTATTTAAATAAAAATCAATACAATTATTAAGATGTAGTGAGGCAGCATAGGTGTTTTTCCTTCCCTCTCAAACTCTATTGTCCCACCAGCACCACCCTCCCCTCCGTACCCTCCTCCCCCAAACACATACTCTCTCTTTCTGCGGCTTAAGACTCGTTAGAGCCTCATCCTGAGGCTGGCAGAGCTCACGTAAGGACGGAGCGGTCCGTGACACTTCTCACGGCAGGCCCGAGGCCTGCTGGAGGCGGCCAGGAGGCTCCCCCTGGAAAAGCCAGGGCACAGAATGGCTGAGCCAGGTTGAAGGTGAGGAAGAGGAGGAGTACTCTGTGTCAGGGACAGTGTGGTCCAAGGGAGGGGAAGGAGTGAACGGGGCATGTCCACAGGGCCAGGATCCGTTTGATGGGCGGGGTGTGGGCAGGCCCTAGAGCCGAGAGGCGGGGATGTGCAAGGTCCCTGTGGCCCAGCGGACAGGCTGACCACAGAGCTGAGAGGCTGTTGCCCCCAGCCCCCAGCACACAGCCCATGCCCCAGGGGAATGCCACAGGCCTGCGGTGACAGACTTGAGCCCAATTAGAGGGAAATTTGCTCTGCCCCTCATTTGAGAGTCTGTGTGCTATTGTCCTGTTAACAGTAAGAGTTTTTCCTCTTTCTTTTTTTTTTTTTCTTTTTCTAAAGGGACTGTAACCATCTTCCCCTTCTGATGCTAAGGGTATAATAAGGGATTACAGTAGAATACAAAATGACCACGAATTTTGAGAAAAACCCACAGGTTGTTTCCAATAAACCTCAAGCTGTAGTTATGGTCCCAAGCACTTTGGAAGCAGGAAGTCCCCTTCTGTGCCCCCGGGGGAGGTGGCGGGAGTCTGAGGAGCCTGGGTAGGGCCCAGGGCCCCTGATCAGATATTGGCTGTCCGGGTGGGTGTGGAGAAGGGGAAGGCGGCCTGCGGGCTGTTGCCTTCCTTGGCCGGAGCTGGTAAAACAAATTAGCTAAGAGGTTCCCAGTTTCCCAGAGCAAACCAGGACTAGAGGAGTCTTTTTCCATAAAAATGGAACTTAGCAAGGGGGTGCGGCCCTCCGTCCTGGGGTTCTGTGCACGTGAGACTGCCTCCTTCTTCCTGGGCTCAGCTGGCTCCCGGGCTCTGATCTGGAGAGCATCCCCCTCAGACACGGGCATCCAAGTCCCGGTCACGCTCTGCTGCTTTCAGGGAACCTGAGCTACTGCAGGCCCTGCGGGGCAGGCGTGGGACCATGCAGGGGTCTCGGGGCCCTGGGCACATGAGGGGTTAGAGCTGACCGAAGAAGAGAATTGGGGGACTGCAGGAAACGGCAGAGAGCCCCTCCCTCATCATGGTCCTACTCTTTGAGGGCTTGGGGAGCGGCTCTCGGAGGAACCCAATGGGGCAGCTTTGAGTCCTGATCCTGCCCAGAGGGTGGGTGACTCTCGCACAGGCCACGCTTCCTCTCTGAGCCCCAGCTTCCTCGTCTTACAAATCAGGGCACACACTTGTGACAGGACTGGGCTGATCTGGGAGAGCGACCCTGGGAGGGCTCTGTCCCAGGAGGCCAGTTCCCCCATACTGGCCTCAGGGACACTCCAAGATAAGCCCAGCGGCCGCCCTGTGCTGGGGAGCTTGCTGAGTCCGGCGGGAGGAGCGGGAGCGAGCCCTGCTGCTGCTGGCACGGCCCTGGGAACGCAGGCCGGCGGGGAGAGCCAGGGCGCTAACACGGAGGCTATGGCTGGAACACTGAGTGTCTGCTGCTGAAAGGTGAGACTCACTCCATAAGTAACCCGGGAAACCTATGGGACATGACCGGGACATGGGCACAGAGAGAATCACCCAGACCAAGTGGGATGAAAGAGGTGAGCTACGCAGGGAGTAACCCTTCCTCCTGTCCCGCACCCCAGACCCACCTCAGTAAAGCCCGCCTGGAGCCTTTGATGCCTTCCGCTGGCCTGCCTTGCTGGGCTCGTCTCCTTGCTGTCAGCCTCTCCCTGCCATTCTTCTGGGCCCTCCTTAAGTACACTCTTATGCTGCACTCCCTGCTCAAGAACCATCAATGGCTCCCTGTGGCTCATCTCATCACATCCAAATGCTTCTCTGTGGCTTTCTAGTACAATTATTAATTCAGTGAGTATTTATCTATTTTTAATTACATATTGGAATTGAAAATGTAATACATGAACTCGAACATAATTAAACAATGCGACAGTACACACGTATAAACAATGAGCAGTGAGTCTAATTCAGACCCTCAAATATTCCCTCTGTGGGGACACCAGAAATGTGCTATACATATCAAATGGTATGTGTGAATTTTTTCTTACTAAAATAGGACACTGTATGCTTTGCTCTTTGCCTTGATTTTACTGTTTATAAATACATGTTCGAGATTACCCCGGGTTAGTACGGTGTTCTGTTGTATAAACGCACCATGATTTATTTAATTAGACCCCAACCGAAGACTTGGCTTCTAATCTTTTGCTGAGATAAGCGACACCACTGTGAACACCCTTGTACACCCTCTTTTTCACAGGAGCAATGCACAATTGTATCCGGAACACAAACTCCTGGGAGCAGAGCCCTGGATCAAAGGGCAGGTGCGCTCTGACAGGTGTAACCAGTCACCCTGCAGGGCGGGGCAGAGCCGACCTCCAGTGCGGTCACCCGTGTCCTCGTCCTCATCAAACACTGTGTGCTTTGCCAATCTGCTAAGTGAAGGATCTCATTTTATTTTGCATTTCTTTAATTTTTGTGGAGGCTGGGTATCCTTTCGTCAGTTTCAAAGCTGTCTGTACCCCTTTCTCTGCTGACTGGCTGTTTTCAGGCCCTTTGACCATTTCTCTATGAGATTTGAAATAAATATTCATTGATACCCAATTATGTGCCAGATAAGTCAGAGACGGTCCCTGCCTACCCTCCATGACTGGACCTCGTTCTCCCTTATCAACCCTCACCCATTGCTCCCCTCCCCAAACCCCAGCTCCAGGGGGTCTGTTGGTGTCTCACAGACACGCTCAGCCATCCAGAGTCAACAGGGCAAAGGCGTGTGTGTGAGTGAGTATTTAGTGTGCATCTTCCTTCAGTTCCTACTGTAACTGACTGTACAGTAATGCATGTTCTTAGTAGGACACGCAGATGCTACAGAACAGCAATCAAACAGGGATCATGCTGTGCATATAGTGCAGTTTTTTGATCTTTTCTACTTAATACTATGTCATTGCAAATTCTAAAATTATTTTTATTGGCCAAGAAATGCTTTCATATGAATGTTCCTGAATTTATTTGATCAGCCCCCTATCATGGGTTTTGTTTTTGCTTCTCCCTCCCTCTCTCTTTCCTCCCTTTCTTCTGCTTTATACACAAATCCTTGCTTATATCTCTATTTTCTTCATGTGGATTTCTGGGCGGGCAGTTACCAGATCAAAGGATAGAACATTTTTATGGCTCTTGACTTGGTGACTCACTAGGTCAAATCTGATTCAAGCTCCTTCTAGCATGCCTAAATATTGGACCTCCCTCCAGCATGGATGCTAGGTGCGGTTCAGGTTCTGCTAATGAGACGAACTTCTGCAAGTGGGATTCAAAGCTGAGTGGTGCAGGGGAAGGCAGAGGGCTTGGGGCACGCATTTTACCAGCGCGGATCAGGGCAGAAGTGGTATGGTTCTGGAGCCAAGCCTTATGGTGGCCATTCCCGTTCCAGAACTTTCTGATCAAGGCAGAAGCAGCAGTTCTGTTGGAAGCCAGTCCTGCATTGTGCTTTTGGGACTCACTGTCGGGGGCCCAGCCTAGGATGCATCCCCTGTACCTCCCCGTGATTCTGCGAGCTATTTCTTCTCCTTAACGAATCCCTTTCTGCTTAAGGTAGCTGAGTAGATTCTGTTGTCTACAACTAAGATCACTGACCAGCAAAGTCCCTGCTTGCCAAATGTCCTCCAGGAAGTTTGCACCAATTCGTAGTCCCACTAACATGAGAGGACATGACGCTAACAGCATTTCAGGGGGAACGGATGCTTTCTTCCAGGGACTGGTGTTCGGGGAAGGCTTTCTTAAAGAAGTAACGTTAGAACGGGAATCCTGGCCTGGGTGGCCAGTACTCGTGCTTGGTCTTTGAGCACTTCCCATGTGCCAGAAGCTGGGCCATGCTCTTCACATACATCAATCTCATCATCCTTGCAACCCCTTTGTGAGAGATGCAGCGTTATCTCTATTTCACAGAGAGGAAACAGGGCTCTGAGAGGTCATTTGACTTGCCCAAGGCCACACAGCTAATTCACAGAGGAAGTCGGCCACAAACCCAGGTTGGCTGGATCCCAAGTTCGATGCTTGGCCCGTGGCACAGATCTACCTGCTAATCCATTTCCATTCCCAGGGCTTATCTGCCTTCCTGCAGATGCTCCTCACTGCCCCCGGCTGCCTCGCTGAGGTCAGGGCACATCGCAGCAGCCCACTTGGCACCTCCTTCCTCTGCTGTTTGCGGGGAGCCCCTCCCCCCAGGTTCGGTCTGTCTTGTCTCCAAGTCCCCTCTGTAGCTCCCAAGGCTTTGGTGATGCTCAGCGAATACCCACTGAATGGGCCAAAGGCGACACATCCAGCTCTCTGCCCGAAGCTAGTTTCAGATACTCAGGGCTTAGGCAGTATTATGCGGTGGTGGGAATAATAATAGCTGGTGTTCACCAGACACCTCCACTGCGTCTGGCCACTGCACTGAACACTTCCCATCTGCACTCTCATTTGCTCCTCCAAACCAGCCTGAGAGGCAGGGGCACAACCTTTGTTTGGCCAGTTCGGAGAAGTTAGATAATTTGGCCAAGGCCACACAGTTGGTGAAAGCCAAAGCCCAGACACGACCCAGCTCTGTTAGACTCTAGAGCCCAGGCTTCAAATGTGGCCACAGAATGGGGGAAATGGCCACCGTGCAGTGGAGAAACCTCTGGACGCCACCTTAACCCCAGGTTAATCAGCACTGACCTCCCCCACGAAGGGGGAAGGGACAGGTTCCGCTGCACTGGGAGGGACTCAACATCCCTTCCGTGATCCTCCTGCCAAAGTGCGTGCCCCGAGCCTAATCACGTGGAAGCATCATCAGACATGGCCTGAGTGAGGGACACACTAGGAAATAACTGGGCTGTGGTCCTCTCAACTGTCAGGGCCATGAAAGACAAAGGAAGGTGCAGGAACTAGTCCAGACTACAGAGACGTGGCCACCAAACGCAAGGTCTGGTCCTGGACTGGAAGGTGAGCCTCGACAGGGACAGCTGGCAAATCTGTGCAGACTGTGTACCAGCTAACGGCGTCAGGCCCTTGGCAGCGTCCTGCGTTTGTAGTTTGTTAATGTGGTCATGTGGGAAAATGTCTTTGTTCTCAGGAAATGCAGAGTAAAGGGAGTAATCGCAACAATAGGGACGGCGACGTGTAAACAGAGACCAGGCAACAGTGGCCAACGTTCAACTGGGGAAGCCAGGGGGAGGCACATGGGGGTTGTCCTGTTCTTAGGTATGTACTTAGGTTTGAAAAATGTCAAAATAAAATTTGGAAAAAAATGATCCTTCCTGGAACCAATGCTTTAAGCCCCAGAAAAGAGGGCAGGAGAGGGTGTTCCCACTTGCTGAGGACCCGCCGTGTGCGGGGCACTCACTTACATATTCAGATGTCCACAGGACCTCTATGAAGCAATGTTGATTGTGGTCATTTTACAGATGAGGAAACCGATTCCCAGAGACCCGAAGTAACCAGCCGAGGGCACACAGCAGTTAGTGGCCCGGCAGGCCTGCGTGCCAGAACCGCCTGACCCCTAAGTCCACAAGCTTCCCCCCTCCTCTGGCTGGAGGGGTATGGAGGAAGGGTGTGGGTGGGGACGACAACCTCACTTCTGGTCCCGGGCGGGCCCCATGGGCCTGAGGGGCAGAGACTGCAGCCACCACAGGCCATTGCTGGGGGATGACCAGAGAGCGGGAGGATGCTGGAGGAGCCCCAGC
>RJWJ010026733.1:0-15186 GCA_004363605.1 Indri indri | reverse complement strand
TGCTGAGCTGTACATCCCTGTATATACATCCTTGATTATGAGTCTGATTATGTCCTTCAGACAACTTCCTCAGAGTTGAACTGCTGGATCAAAGGGTATGCACCTTCATGTTCTTCTGTTTTATTATTTTTGAAAGTAATAAAAGTAATACAAAGAGAACAATCTCACCTCAGCTGTTCCCGACCAGTCCCACTCCCCCACGGCAACCCACATTAACGATTTGGGATGTAGTCTCTGACGCATTTTTCTTTACAAATACAGTTCTTTCCTTTTTTGTTTTTATTAAAATGGGAAGGCATGCTTGTTTTGTTGTTGTTGTTTGTTTTTTGAGACAGCTTATCACTCTGTGGCCCTGGCGTCATCACAGCTCACTGCAACCTCAAACTCCCAGGCTCAAGTGATCCTCCTGCTTCAGCCTCCAGAGTAGCTGGGATTATAGGTGCGCACCACCACGCCCGGCTAATTTTTCTATTTTTTGTATTTTTCCCTCTTGCTCAGGCTGGTCTCCAACTCCTGACCTCAAGCGATCTTCCCGTCTCGGCCTCCCAAAGTGCTAGGATTACAGGCAGGAGCCACCGTGCCTGGCCAGCATGCGTATTTTTCAAGGTGCACGTCAGTTGGTGTTGAATATTGATGGAATATAACAATAATTATAACTGCCACTCATGCCAGGCACCGGGCACCCAGCACTGTTGACAGGTGTTTTATGTTCACCAGACAGAGAGTGATTATTGGGTACTAGCCTTTTCCGTAAACATTAAGCACCTACTATGCGATTCTACTAAGCGCTTAGGGACAGCATGCAGCGCCTATTTTGCACCGGCCTTTTGCATTTATCTCATTTAAACGTGAAAGTAGGAAGTGAAGCTTCATGCTCTGCCCAGGGTGGGGGCTCTGGCCCGACGAAGCTTGCACACCTGAGTAGGGACGGGAGGGGAGGCGGCGTCCTCTTCTGGTGCGCTGCAGACCCAGGGCGATCCGGAATGGCTAGGGGAAGAAGGGGCCGGGAGAGGTCAGTCTGAGGGCAAGACGGAGCGAAAGGCCAGGCTGAGGCCCGGGCCGCCCGGGGTGCCGGGTCCGCCGAACGGGGGGCGGGGCCTGTATTGTCCGCTCCGCGGGGCATGCCGGGAGCCCCGCCCCCAACATGGCGTCTCACTGACAGTTGGCTGCCGAACGGCGGAGGCGGGTCCTGCTCCTCAGGGCAGCGGCGGCGGCGGCGGCGGGGCCGGGGTCTCCAGAGCCGGGGTGGGGAGATGGCTGCTCGGACCGCCTAGGGCGGAGCTGCACGGGCGAGGCGGCGAGCGGGGCGCTGCCTGCGGACGCTGCCATGGACTGGTGATCGCGGCGGCTCCCGCTGGAGTCTCACCGGGCCGGGCGTCTGCTCCTCGGCGCCAGCCCGCAGCCGGGACCATGGGCTCGTCGGCGGCCGCGGCGGCGGCGGCGGCAGCGGCCGCAGACTCGGCGCAGTGGCTGTCGGTGAAGGAGGAGACCATCTTCCTGCACGACGGGCTGATCCGGGTTACCGATCTCGCCGAGCTGCCCAGCGAGATCCTCGGGGCCCCGGAGGCCGCCGACACCGACCTGGAGGTGAGCGAGGCTGCCCTGGGACCCCCGCCGTCGGCACCTCGGGGTCGGGCCCCCGCGCCCCCGTCTTACCCCAGCCCCGAGCCTCCCGATGGCTGCCCGGGCAGGTGTGTGTGGGCGCCGGGCGGGCAGGTGGGGGCCGCGGCCGCAGGTCTGCAGCCCGCCCGCCTCCCTCCCTCCTCCGGGCCTCGCGCCCGCCGGGGATTTCATTTGTGGTTTCGTTTTGAACGTTCCGACACCCGGGATTTTATTAGACTGTGACCGGGCACGGCCTCACTGCCCTGGAGGAGCCGCGGCCACCACCCCGGCCCTCTCTCCCCTCCCCCACGGACCCCCCGGACTCACTTCCAGGGCACACCCAGGTTGCTTAGCTTTGGGGACATATTTATTTTAACGCTGTGTATCCTCCCACCCTTTTATTCCCCAGGTCTGTGTTGGTTGTTTTTTTTTTTTTTCCCCCGGGAGAGGGTAGTGGCAGTTGCGGGTCCGCGATGGGCAATCCAGCAACTTCTCTGTGTCGTGCCTTGGATTGACACGGGGCCTTTGTCAGGGATGCGGGCGGTGTGGACAGCGAGGTGGGGATGCTACAGCAGCCCTCCGTGCGCTCTCTGGGAAGGGTCACGGGCGCTTTAGGCCTTTTCGTGTGCTTGGGGGTCGCTGAGAAGCCCAGGCCTAGGAGCCGTGGCAGGTGCAAAAGCAAATCTCATCAGTTGTGCTGCTTGGCTTTGGGGGCAGAAGGAAACCAAATATGCTTGGTTAATGGGAACTTTCCACCGACTTCACTCGGTTTGGTGTTGGCCCAGAGATGGGAATACTGGCAGTATCGTTTCATGGAGGCCGGAGGATGCTGACACGGCTCCCCCTCCACTTTGTGGGATGACATTTTGATGTGTAGGTAGCATGAGGTGTCATAAAATTGTTACTGTCGCAAGGAGGGCTTTCTGGGGTCGGGCACAGAGAGGATGGCCTGTGTTCTAGCTATAAACGAAATGCGAGGAATCTTTTGTGTTTTTGCGGTTTTGCGTGCAGTTTGGCTTTCAGCACAAGGAACATTTATAGAAATGAATTAAAACCCATTACTGTGTGTTTCTGGAAACGGCAGTGATCAGATCACATTGGCCGAGACATTTGGACGTGCTCGAGATGTGAATAGCTTCCACTGTATTTTCGTGTCTAGGTTTGAGATTGCTTCAGCATTTCAGTTGGGAACTCTTAATTGATTTATTTTACAATCTGGCCACCAAAAAAGGGAAGCTATAAGTTGGTAGGGAATTCCTAACAGGGAGTCATAGTCTTATTATGTCTCGTTTGGGCCTATTCTATAAAAAGCAAGGTGTGTCTGAGTGTCTTATCTGCCTGAAAACTCAGAGGGTGTTATGCTATGATGGTGGAATCTTTTGATTTAATTGGCTCAGTTGTGTGTGAAGGGTGGGAAGTGGATGCTTTTTGTTCCTTAGAGACTATTCCAAGTTTGCGGAACCAAAATTTTTATATATATGTAAATTATGTAATTTATTTATTTTTAGGATTAAAAAGAGTAGGATTAGTTAAAATACCTGTGCTATTAAGTTGGCTTTCTTAAAATGTTTACTGTATAAATGTATTGAGTGAATTTGTCAGCTGTTTCCACAGAAGAATAGTTTTAAAGGAAAGAACCTCTCTAGCCTGCTAGATTAAAATTTTTTTTATATATTTTAAATTTATGGTCTGACTTCTCAGAAACTAGTATGGGTATGGGTGATAAACATTTATGACTGGCAGTAGTGAAGAACTTTTTTCATTTCCTTCCACATGGTATACAGGCTATATAGCGTCAGGAGAAACAGCTAAGAATGTTTTTGTGGCTATTATATTTGTGATTGGGTATATTCACATTTAATTATTTGATAATAATATTGATTAAATGTATCCTATGTGTCAGACATTATCTTATTAAATTCTCAAAAGACCCTAGGAGCTAATAATTGGAAATATCGCACCCATTGTACAGATGGAGCAAGTAAAGTGCAGTGTAGGTATGAGACTTGGTCAAGATCACATAGTTAAAGAGCTTGGACATTAACCAAGTTCTGTTCATCTCAAACATATCTCTTAATCATAATACTTTACTGCCTCCATGCATGTATTATATTTTTATTTGTAATTGTTTCTAAATTTCTGAACTGGCTACAGATGGAGTAATAAACAGATATCTTTATTGCCTTTCTAATAACTCTTTCTTTTTCATATTTGAGGAGGATTAGAGGTTTATCAATTTATTAAAAGCTAACTTTTGAAATACTACCATGTCTATGAAGTCACTCTTCAAGCCTCTCCTTCCAGTGGACATCTGGGTGAATAATGGCCATTTTTCACTGGGTTTTATAATATACAGAATCCTTCAGCCAACAATTTTGGATTATGAGGGATGAGACTCAAACTAAGTCAACTAGTTTATGACTGGCAACCTTAACGCGGAAGACTGCAGTAGAGTCTCAGATTTTAGAGCAAGAAAGGACTTTAGAGGTAATAGTTTCTCTCATCTTAGAAAGAACTTATCTGAGATCAGGAGAGGTTATGACTTGGCTGCTACAGTGTAGCTAGTTATGGCAGGGCAAACGACTACACCCTGGCTCTCTTGCTTTGAATTCCAGTGTTCTTTTCACTCTGTGTTACTCAAAGTTAAATCTCAATCTGAAAAAAGAATCCATCCTAACAAGTATACCAACATGGACTTAGTATTTTCATTTAAGCAATAGCAGAGTATTTGAATTAAAATTTTTCATCCCAGTAAATTCCAAACAGGTGTTTTTTTTTTTTTTTAAATCAATAAATAGTGTTTAATCAACAAATTCATTCAACAAGTATTGGTAGAATTTAGAAGTGAGCTGGGCCCACTGACCTGGATGCTGGGGACATAGCAGTGGGTAAAATAAAATCCTTGTCCTCAAAAAGCTTATATTTTAGTGGGAGGATATACAGACAGTAACAATTAAATATGTAATACGATGTGTGTGTGTGCGTGTGTGCGCGTGCATGTGTATGTATGTGTATGTATATATATGCATATGTAATGGCAAATAAGGGCTAAGGAGAAAAGTATAGCTGGGTGAAGAGGTGAGAGCATGGGGAAGAGACTGCTTTCTATCGAGTGGGCAGGAAAGGAAAGCCCAGGGTGGCTTTTGAGCAGAGACCTGAAGGAAGTGAGGAAGTGTGCCATATGGCTACCAGGGAAAGAGCATCCCACACGGAGAGGACAGCAAGAGCCAAGTCCCTGAGAGGGAAGCATCCTTAGCATGTGTGGAGTTCTGAGCTCAGTCAGCGCAGAGGAAGAGGAAAGATGGGGAGTGGGGGGTGGGGTGGGGGGGCGGGGGGGGTTGCAGATCAAGTAGGGCCTTGTGGGTAAGGGCTTTGGATCTTACTCTGGGTGAGTGAAAAATGCGAGTGAGGCTTTTATCTTGTCCTTTGAAATAGCTGTCTGTATTTGTTTTAATCTTATGTTGCTGGCAGAAAGCAAGAACATATAGGAAATTATTTTTTAAGTGTGGAAATAGATATACATTTAAGAGAAATAAAAAAGCAATAGCTCAAAAATGACAGCTCTAATGTTACTGAATTTTGTGTTGTATTTCATAGAACATTAATCTTTTTAAAATAAAGGGAATTCAAGGGAGAAAAAAGCAATAGGTTAGTTGTGGAAGCTCCAAAACCTTTCTGTTTCTTATGTCATTTTTCTTTACAAACTCCCCATGGGGACTGGCATTCTATATATGGGTGTTGACAGACAAGTTAATTAACATGCCCAAGGTGGCCAAGATATTTCTTACCCCACAGTTGATATTCATTTTAAATTCAAGCATTTTGGTTAGTGTTTCTCATGTTTCATTGTGTTTGCTTGTAAGTACCCCCTCAACACACACACATGCGCATACCACACAAAGACTCGAACATGAATGTTCAAGTCAGCTTTATTTGTGGCTGCCAAAAACTGGAAACAATCCAAATGTCTGTCAACAGGTGATTGGATAAACAGATGTGGTGCATTCATACAGCAGAATACTACTCAGCAATGAAAACGAATGAACTGTTGATACAACGTGCATGTGTGCTGAGCGCAAGAAGCCAGCCAAACAGGAGTTTAGACTGTGTGACTTCATTTATGTGAAATGATAGAAAATGCAAACTGCTCTGTAGTGGTTGCCTGGATATACAGGCAGGTAGGAAAGGGTGAGAGGGATGGAGTATAAAGGGACGTGAAGAAACTTTTGGGGTGATGGATATTTTCCTATTTTGATCGTGGTGGCGGTTTCACATTTGTATATGGATGTCAAAATTCATCAAATTATACACTTAAAATATGTGCAGTTTATTGTATGCCAATTATACTTCAGTAAACAAAACGTAAAAGGCTCAGCAGGGTTATCTGTCTGTTACTTGTTTGTTTCACTATGTAAGAAAGGGGCCATTTGGGTTTGGAGATGATCAACTGAAATAGACAAAGCTTTGAATACTTAGGATACGCTCAGGTGAAATCTCAGAGATGATATTTACATGTACATTGATCTCTTCTCCTAGGAGAATACCACTAGCCTGTTTGTCCTTTGGGCAAAATCCTTTGGAAAGTGTTTAGTACTTTCATAGAATTCCAGATTCTAGATTTAGAAGTGTTAATGAATAGATGAACAAACTACCCCCATTCACCAGTAGCATTGGTGACCATGCAGTTAATGAGCACTTTAATAGGAGTCACTGAATCTTGGGTGTGGTGTTCTGTGAACTTGGGCAAAAGGCACAACAACATCTTAGGCTTAGGCTCATCTGGCTAGAGCTAAAGTGAAAATCAAGCGTCTGAGGACCGTGGGAGACAGTACTGCCTAGACGTTAAAGTTACATTTAAACAGTCAGACTGAGATTGAAATTCTAGCTCTGCCCGTTACTAGCTGTGCGACCTTGGGCAAATTCCATACCTTTACTAATGCCCAGTTTCTTCTGGTGCAGCTTCTTTGTCATCATTGTCCCCATCTCTACTACTGCCATGACAATAGCACCAGCATATTGTGTGCCAGGCTCTGTGCTAAATACTTCACACCCGTTATCTCATTTAATCCCCACAAAAACCTTATGAAGTTGGTACTGTCATCATCCTTATTTTACAAGTGAGAAAACTGGCAGAGACAGAAGTTAAGTAACTTGACAGAGGTCTTACAGTTAGTGGCAATGCTGAGGCTGACATAGATCTGTCTGGTTCCAGCCCAGGGTCCATACTTAAACTATTATGTTAGACTGTCATTTGTCTATAAGAGGGGGGTAATGATAGGGTTAATGTAAGAATTAAAAGTATGGATGTGATTATGTATTTAAAATGTATTGACTTCTATAAGGTGCCGTGTTGCTGGAAAGTTACTTTATGCATATTCAGTCAGCTGCCCATTGTACATGAAAGCAAAACTATCCCACCAACAGATTTTTTTTTTTTCCTTGTAGTCGTGGAGATAGATTGATTATTTATTTATTTATTTATGGGTGATTCCTCTGGATTTTTCTTCCTTCCCAATTTGTTTGCAGTATGGCTAGGCAGATGAGATAATAGTTAGATAGTCTGCATTTCAGTTTCCTCCAATCATATGCCTAAGGACTTGCTAAATAAATCAGCTTCGATTATTATCTGTCTTCTTGGCTTCCATATTGACTATCACCAAATACCACCTGTTGGCTAGGGCTGCTGGGTGGGTTGTCATGCACCTGTTCTTTCCTAGGTCTTAAGGTACCTGTGGTGATAATTATGAAAGGACTGTCAATTCCAGAAAGTACCCCATGCTTTCTCCTCCCCCACTCTTCCCATCTTGTTTTACAACAGTGGTTGTGGGGTGAACACAAGGAGTATAACCTGCTTTGCAAGATATTCAGTCAATAGTTGTAGACAAATGTAAATAACAGCAGGTGATCAACTATGGGACAAATGCATAGTTATTCCAAAAGGAGAAAAGACTGCAGAAATTGTGTAACTATTATTTTGATCCTGCATTTTAAGCACAGCTTATGTATCTATTAAATTTTTTAAGACTATGAGTAATACATGAATACATTCTTATATAAAATGGAAATAACAAGTAAAACTGAAGTCCCTTTTGACCACCATCCCTGATCTGGGTCTCCTTCTCCTCCCCACCCTGGTCAAATTAGTGATAAATTTGTTTGTATATTCTTTTTTTTTTTTTTTTTTGAGACAGAGTCTCGCTTTGTTGCCCGGGCTAGAGTGAGTGCCGTGGCGTCAGCCTAGCTCACAGCAACCTCAAACTCCTGGGCTCAAGCAATCCTTCTGCCTCAGCCTCCCAAGTAGCTGGGACTACAGGCATGCACCACCATGCCCGGCTGATTTTTTCTATGTATATATATATTTTTTAGTTGTCCAGATCATTTCTTTCTATTTTTTAGTAGAGACGGGGTCTCGCTCTTGCTCAGGCTGGTCTTGAACTCCTGACCTTGAGCGATCCACCCGCCTCGGCCTCCCAGAGTGCTAGGATTACAGGCGTGAGCCACTTTTTGTATATTATTCAAGACTGTTTTTAAGTGTGTGTTTGTGTACATAACACATTCTATTTTTTTATCTTTTTTACATAAAAGATGTCATGTTAGACATATCTTTCTGTAACTTACTTTTTTTAAAACTCAGTGATATGTTTTGATCATTCTATGTCTCCATATATATATATCTATCACATTATTTTTAGGTGCTGCACAAGAATCCAGAAATGCCATAGTTTTATTTAACCATTCCCCCGTTGATAGGTATCTTAGTTTCCTGTTGCTGTGCTAATAAATTACCACAAATGTAGTGCCTTAAAACAACGTAAGTTTATTCTCGTATATTTCTGGAGGTCAAAAGCCTGAAACGAGTCTCACTGGGCTAAAAGTCAAGTGTCGTCAGGTCTGGTTCCTTCTGCAGGCTCTAGGGGAGAATCCATTTCCTTACCTTTTTCACAGCTCCTAGTGGCCTCCTGTATTCCTTGGCTTGTTGCTCTTTCCTCCATCTTCAGAGTGCATCACTA
The DNA here is from genome assembly GCA_004363605.1 of Indri indri. Classification (NCBI taxonomy): domain Eukaryota; kingdom Metazoa; phylum Chordata; class Mammalia; order Primates; family Indriidae; genus Indri; species Indri indri. The sequence continues at coordinate 6,574 of RJWJ010026733.1, read as the reverse complement.
GACCCTCCGATCTGTTATCACGGCACCTTCTCTTAACTGCCTCCTCCCACTTCCCTTTTGTAAGGATCCTTCCGAGTACATTTGGGGCCCACCCAGATAATCCAGGATAATCCCCATCGCAAGCTCTTTAACTTAATCACATCTGCAAAGTCCCCTTTGCCATCTAAGGTCACATTTCTAGGTGCTAGGGAAAACCATTCTCCAGTGCATAGCCTTGCACGCCTGCTTGTGCACATGTGGGATTATTTTTCCAGGGCAAATTCTAAGAAGTGGAATTGCTGGGTCATAGGTGACAATTTTAAATTTTAATAGATACCGCCAAATTGCCCTCCCAAGTGACTACCGATTTATGTTGCCAGCGTCAGTGTTTGATAGGACCGCTTTTCCTCACGCTGTCACAGAGGCCATTTTAGAACTCATAGGCTTGCCTGAATTTATTATTTGCTTAAAGCAATGGCTCTCACTCCAGAAGATGCGTCCGACAGATGGAATTGGGTAGCTAGAAATGCATGCAGAGGCCCTGGTCAGCCGAAGGAAGCCAGAGTTTTCTGTTAGTGCCACGTGTCTCTTATCACTTCGCTTCAGAGCACCTCTCTGTGGCTTGATCGCCTTCTTGTCCTGGCGTAGAGTCATTTTGGTCAGTAATCCAGTTAATACACATCATGTCCATATATAGGCAGGAGAGAAACGGTGACTTCTTTTTCTGTGATGGTTTGGGGATCCTGCCAGAGGCCCGCAGAGCGAGGGAGCTGCACACACCAGGAAGACACGCATTGGCTACTGAAGTGTGCTCAGGGTGCACAGTAGTTGGTAGGCAGACTGTTTGGACTCGGATTCCCTTAAAATTTTCTCTCCTACATGCTATTAATAATATCATGAGTAATTCAACATTTTTTGACCTATATGAAAAATATTGATATTAAGTGGATTGTATTTTTACACCATGCAAAATCTTTTTTATTATAAAGAAGTAATATGGGCTGTACAGCGTAATCCTAGTACTCTGGGAGGCCAAGCTCTGGGACTGCTTGAGGCCAGGAGTTGGAGACCAGCCTGAGCAAGAGTAAGACCCCATCTCTACAAAAAATAGAAAAAAAAATTAGCAGGGCATGGTGGTACACACCTGTATCACAGCTATTAGGGGGGCTGAGGCAGGAGAATTGCTTGAGCCCAGGAGTTGGAGGTTGCAGTGATCTATGATGATGCCAGTGCACTCTGGCCCATGTGACAGAGCGATACCCTGTCTCAAAAAAAAAAAAACAAAAAAGAGAGAAGTACTATATGGATTTTTTGAAAAATAGAGAAGACATCTAAAAGTATAAAAGAGACGAAGACAATAAATACCCCGGGATTATACCATCCAGAAAAAATTAATTTTTTTATTTTTTAAATTCTGAAATTTTTTATTTTATTTTTTTTAGTTCTTATCCTCTTTTTTATTTATTTGTTTTTTTATTTCAGAGTATTATAGAGGTACAAATACAGAAGAAATTAATTTTTTATCATTTCCTTCTTCAGTTTATATTTTTATGTATATAAACCTGGGATTATATGCTACATGAAATTTTGGATCCTTAGTCATTTATTAGTCACATTTTGTTGAATGAGATTTAAAGGCATAATTTGTAATGGCTGCACAGTAATTTATGGATATACTATAATTGTCTTGTATATTACTGTTATTTCTTCAAATCTGTTTTAAAGAGCTGCTATAATAGAGATAATACCAATTTATAGGAAGCTAAATGATTTTTAGTGTTTAGAATGTTATCCATTTGATTAAGTTTGGTTAAATATAAATTTATAGTGATTATTAAAGTGTTTCTGTGATTTATTACTATTAAAACAGTTTGTAATTTAAAGGGATTTTAATAGTGCTATACGAATCCTCTCCCAATAATGTTGAATATTTGTGTGGAGCTTTGAGTTTAGAAAGTGCTGTTAAGCACATTTGTAGAATAATTAATCTTCCACGATGGGACACTTTGGAGTGGACACACTGAATCCCTAGTGCTTTTACCGAAACCTCCACTTGGCTGAATTACTAGGTCAGAGCACAGTGTGTAGCAATTTTAGATTAACAATAAGGAGATGCATAATTTGCAAACTATTTTATGCAAATGGTAGGTTTAATAATGCTTATAACTACAGTATTGGTTTTATACCAACTAGTGGTTTTATACCAAGAAAATTTTAACATTCAGCTTGTGTTAATATTTGTAATGGATCTTTTCTGTATTTACTGTTTTTGCTTTGTGCTCTGTAGTTTGCATTACTGATTTCAAATGTATGAAGTCTAGTACAATAGATGTAGCTATTTATGGGATAGAGTAGAAAATCTAGACCTTCTGTCTATGTGATGTTTGCCTTTTTTACTATTGAAATGAAATAATTAAGACTGTTAAAGGAGAATCAGTGTTAACATATTTGCGTTGAAACAGTGATACATAGTACAAGAATCACCCTCTTTATTTCTTGATACTAATTCCTTTCTAGTCATTCAGTTACAGTGTAGCTGTAAAACAACTACTGGTTTATTTAATCTGGAAAGGAGCAAAATGGGTGGAAAAGTTAAAATACATCTGGGGAACTTTAGAAGAAGCATTTTTTTTTTGGTTGAGCTTACAACAAAAGTTTCCTCTCCCTCGGGGACCCTGAATCTGAATAGAATCCAGGGATCCATGGGATCCATGAATAGAATTCACAGCAGCTGCGAACTTGGGAAAAAAATATGTCTTTTATTTTCACATACCTTTAGGTGAAATTCAGCATTTTCTTCAATTCTGAATGTAGTCAACAAACTCTAGAGATATTGGTAGGGCCTGCGACTTTGTAACCATTAGAAATCATAAATATTATATTACGATTGTTGAACATATCTTGAAATATTTTTTATGCTCACCATCACTTAGAAGCTAACTATAAGAAGTCCCTATGATATCACAGATTTGTTTCTTTAAGTATTTTGATAGCTGTATTTTAGTATACTATAATAAGTTTCTTATAATCCCATGTGTTTTATTTTATGCATTTAAAAATACTATCTGAGAAGGGTCCACAGGCTTCACCAAACTGCAGGTGAAGAGCCCCTGAGATAGACTCTGTTTCTTCTATCATCTCTCCCATTTTATTTTTTTATTTTTATTTATTTATTTTTTTGAGACAGAGTCTCACTCTGTTGCCCGGGCTAGAGTGCCGGGCGTCAGCCTAGCTCACAGCAACCTCAAACTCCTAGGCTCAAGAGATCCTCCTGAGGCCGGGCGCGGTGGCTCACGCCTGTAATCCTAGCACTCTGGGAGGCCGAGGCGGGCGGATAGTTCTGAGCTCAGGGGTTCGAGACCAGCCTGAGCAAGAACGAGACCCCGTCTCTACCAAAAATAGAAAGAAATTAATTGGACAGCTAAAAATATATAGAAAAAATTAGCCAGGCATGGTGGCGCATGCCTGTAGTCCCAGCTACTCGGGAGGCTGAGACAGTAGGATCGCTTGAGACCAGGAGTTTGAGGTTGCTGTGAGCTAGGCTGATGCCACGGCACTCGCCCCAGGCAAGAGAGTGAGACTCTGTCTCAAAAAAAAAAAAAAAAAAAAGAGATCCTCCTGCCTCAGCCTCCCAAGTAGCTGGGGCTACAGGTATGCACCATCATGCCCAACTAATTTTTATATGTGTGTGTGTGTGTGTATATATATATATATATATATATATGTTTTTAGTTATTCAGCTCATTTCTTTCTATTTTTTTTAGTAGAGACAGGGTCTTGCTCTTGCTCAGGCTGGTCTCTAACTCCTGAGCTCAAACAATCCTCTGGCTCGGCCTCCCAGAGTGCTAGGATTACAGGCATGAGCCACCATGCCTGGCCCCCATCTCTCCCTTTTTAGTGGAAGTTTGCCAAAGACCAGCATAGTTTGCAATTGTCTGAAGTCAAAGTGACCACATTTTTAAAAACCCCTGAATATTTTTTGTGATAGAAAATGTTATCCTCCTACAAATTTTTCGATTACCTACTGACTACAAGTTATTAGTAATGGTTTTCTTGGGTGATCTGATTTTTGCCCGTTTGCCAAAGATGGTATTATTCACAGGGAAGCTATTTTTTAAGAAAATAAAATAGCTGAGAAAAAGTGACAAGCAATTCTTTCAAAATAGAACAGTCTTTTTTCTCACCAAGTATTTTGGGATTTTCCCCCTTCTCGGAGGAGAATATTTGTCAGCTGGAGCTATGTGAATAAAATTCCATTAATGTACTTTGTATTGGCATCTTATACTGCTAATAAAGAACCATGTTAAACAGGTAGCCTCAAGCAGTAATAGTTGCTATCCCAGGAGAAACACTGTTTTTATAATCTGACATGCATTTTACTTTCATCTTCTCTATAGTGTATAATTATATGCTGTGGTTTCTTTTATTGTTCAAATGTTATTTTATATTTGTACTGTCAAGGTTTAGGAGTTTTACTTAAATAGCCTCCAGAATTGCACTGTCCAATTGGTAGCCACTACCCACATGTGGCTTTTGAGCATTTGAAATGTGGCTCATCAGAATTGAAATGTGCTAAAAATGTAATATGCATCAAGAAAAAAAAAAGAAAGAAAGAAAAAGAAAAGACCTCTATAATATTCTATATTGATTAAATGTCTAAATAATAATATTTTGGATATAATAGGCTAAGTAAAATATACTATTTAAGTTAAATATAATTTTATCTGTTTTTACCTTTTTAAATGTGGCTTTTGGAAAATATTAAAACACATATGTGGGCTGGGCGCGGTGGCTCACGCCTGTAATCCTAGCACTCTGGGAGGCCGAGGCGGGCGGATCGTTCTGAGCTCAGGAGTTCGAGACCAGCCTGAGCAAGAGCGAGACCCTGTCTCTACCAAAAATAGAAAGAAATTAATTGGACAGCTAAAAATATATAGAAAAAATTAGCCGGGCATGGTGGCACATGCCTGTAGTCCCAGCTACTCGGGAGGCTGAGGCAGGAGGATTGCTTGAGCCCAGGAGTTTGAGGTTGCTGTGAGCTAGGCTGACGCCACGGCACTCGCCCTAGGCGAGAGAGTGAGACTCTGTCTCAAAAAAAAGAAACAAACAAACAAACATACAAAACACATATGTGTCTCACATATTTCTGTTGGGCAATGCTCCTATAGACAGAGGTTGGCAAACTATGGCTGTCAGGCCATATCCAGTAAGCTATCTGTTTTTATAAATAAAGTTTTATTGGAACTCAGCAGACTGTTCATTTATGTATTATCTGCCTTCATGCTACACGGCAGAATTGAGTAGTTGTGACAAGATCTTATGCCCAGCAAGCCTTCTGGGGCACTGTGTTGGCTGCTTTCACATATACTATTTTCTTTTCAACCTTCCAGTGACTCTAGGAGACAGATAGAGGAGATATTATTTTAGGAAAAACAAGGCTTAGAGAAGCAAAGTGATTTGTCCAAGGTCGTATAATTAGTGGTAGGATTAGGACTATAGCTCAGTCTTCTGAGTGATTTTCCACTATACTTCTGTTTTAGGTAGCACTTGACCTTGATAACCAGTTATCTCTGAGACAGTAGTTAATGGCAGCTATTTTAAATAAGAGCTTCACAGCTCAGCCTACGCATGGCTGTCAGAGTAATCTTCCCAAAGTACAGTTATGTTACCTCCTTGCCCAAATCTCCAGTGGCTTCTCACTTCCTGCAAAATAAAATAACAGTTCCTAGGCATGGCATTCAAGGTAGCTGTGATGTGGCTCTCATTACTACTTACCCTCCACACCACAAGGACCCCATATTTTGCAACTTCTCCTTCTATTCTTTCCTACAGTCTTGACTCCTGGGGTTTCATTGCTCTGGGGAACCCCACCTCCACTTTTGGAACCTTATTCTTCATAATTCAAGATGCAGATCAATTGCCACTCCTCCAGGAAATTTACATGATGCCTGTAGTTAGAAGCAGTTACTCTCTTTTCTTTATTTCCACAACACTGCCTTATATATATATATATTTATTTGCATGCTTGATCTCCCTTAGTATGTTACAAACTCTTTGAGGGCACCCACTTCATATTGTACATCATCGACTACCTACCGATGTATAGGAACTCAAAAATTGCATATTGATTGAACTGAATGTTTAAAGAAAAAGCATTTAGAGCCAGTGAAAGGATGTGATTTAATAAATAAGATCATGAGCTGAGGACATGGATCAGGAAAAACTCACTAATGGAGAATAAAATAAGAATAGGTAGTTATTTTTGATCAATGGAAATTTTTTTAAACATTAAAATGTTAGAATTTTAGAAGACATGGAAGATGTAAAAAAGCATAAAGGGGAAAGTAAAAATCACTCATATCTCCATCACCTAAAGATAAATAGAGTTCATGTTTTCATGTATTTCCCTCCGGACATTTTTTTATGCATATGCACTTACACAAAGACACATTTTAAGAAATTAACATCAGGCTGGGTATGGTGGCTCACGCCTGTAACCCCAGCACTTTGGGAAGCCAAGGCAGGAGGATTGCTTGAGCCCAGGAGTTCAAGACCAGCCAGGGCAATAGCAAGACCCTGTCTCTACAAAAAATAA
>RJWJ010026732.1:0-22764 GCA_004363605.1 Indri indri | reverse complement strand
AGGAAGGAAATAGCAGAAGACGTAAATAGGTGGAAAACCATACCATGCTCGTGGGTCGGCAGAATAAACATTGTTAAAATGTCTATACTACCCAAAGTAATCTACAGATTCAATGCAATCCCTATTAAAATACCAACATCATTCTTCACAGATGTAGAAAGTATTGGATTCTGACTTAAAGCTGCCACCAGATGCAGCTTAACTGTCACTTGCCACTCACTGATAGGGTTTTGATATGAGTCTGCAAGCAATTGATTTATTATGATCTCTGTGCAGTCAAACCTCTCTGGTAATGATAATCTGTATTTGCAGCCGCTCCCCAGCGCTAGCATCACTGCCTCAGCTCCACCTCAGCGGGTCAGGCATTAGATTGTCATCGGAGGAAGATGCCATGTCCCTCGCATGCGTAGTTTACAGTAGGGTTCCAGCTCCTGTGAGAATCTAACCTGCCAAAGATCCGACAGGAGGGGAGCTTATGCGGTGACTAGAGCAATGGGGAGCCGCTGTAAATGCAGGGGAAGCGTCCCTCGCTCCCCCCGCCCACCTTCTGCTGTGCGGCCCAGTCCTAACAGGCCCCACACCCGCCCTACTGGTCCGAGGAGGCTGGGGGCTTGGAGACTGCAGGGGTAAAATTATTTTTCTGAAATCATTTCCATAGGGAACTACCTCTGATTTGCAGCTAAAAGGCAGACTGGAGGCACTATCTGCCCTCCCTCCCTGGACCCAGTGCTGGGGTGGAGGAGGGGTGGGGGTTGAAAGAGTGGGGGGGGGCAGGTGGGGGAAGGGTGAGGAGTCCGATGGGGGGGGGGGAGATGGAGGAGGGGTCCGGGTGGGGAGAGAGGCTGTAACTGCAGGGAGGACGGAAACCTCGCGCGGGAAGGTGGAGCCCTCTGTGTGCTGTTGGAAGCGGCGGAGCTGGCTGTGGAGGCTCCTGGAGCAGCAGGTGGGGACCGAGGTGGCTGTGGAGGCTCTGGGACCGAGGTGGCCGCAGGGGAAGAGCGTGAGTGTGCGCGGCGGGGGCCAGAGCCCACGGGAGGTGGCATCTGCCATCCACCAGGTCCTGCGCCCGTGCCCACCCCACCCCGATCTTTTCTCTGCTGGCTGGTGCAGCTTGTGGGCGGCCAAGCATTTATCCTTCAGGCAAAATATTTGAAAGCCCTTCTTTCGGGAATTGAAAACTTCAGGGAAAAAATGACCAATCTTTTTTTTTTTTCCCCTCTTCACAGCTCATTCAGCATCAGAAAAAATGACCAATCTTTGCATTAGAAACTCTCCAGCAAAATGAAGGGCATTTTCTCAAACACGCGAAAACAGATCCTGCTGGACAAGTACCACTTCGTAGGCCTCCCACCAACGTGATTAGACACCAAGACTTAATCAGACACGCAAAGCAGATCTCCTAGCAGAATCTTTCTGAGCATTTGCCTAGTGCTTCTGTCTGACGGTCACTGTTAAAGTCCTTTGCATGTATTCACTCATTTAATTCTTCAAGAACCCCAGGAGACAAGTTCTGTTATCTCCATTTTTAAAGATGAGGAAACTCCTTTTTAAATGATCTATACATTGTTTGGAAAATGAAATTTTCTTGAAATTAAAACAAAAGTACAAAAACAATATCTCAGAAAAAAGAGACCTAGACAAGTAATCTGTAAGTAACTTAATAAGAGTTCTATTAAGAGAGAGGAGGAGAAGTTAAGAAGAGTAAAAATATCAAACACGATGAATTATGAATACACTATATTACTAAATACAGTAATCTTATAATTAGTAAATTATAGTAAAAAGAAGCTACCCAAAAATTCCACACACACCCCCTAACAAACTGGTATCATCAACAGCACCCCTGAAGCAATGAATGTAAAAATGGCATCAGCTTTTTTGAGCAATAGCTTTCTAAGCAGACACTGGGGCAAAGTTCCGAGGGGAAAATTTTTTCCAATTTTAAGATTGTTGATTTATTTTACACATTTAAGTACTCATAAATTTTAATATTTACTTTTATAGTATATATAATTACATTTGTAACATATATAACATACAAGAGAATGTTGAAAAGTTTGTGGAAAAGTGGAACTAAAAGATAAAAATGAAAAATATTAACTTTATTTCTCAACATAAGCTCCATTAAGGTCAAGACACTTTTGTAAATGATGGTACCAACCATTTAGTCCATCCCTAAAGAATGGAGGGACCCAGGAATTTAATCCTGTCAATGCAGTCTTTTTTGCATTATTAACTGAAGAAAAATGGATGTGTTTTGAAGATTTTTTTTAAGATTAAGAAACAAGAAGTCAGAAGGAGTCAAATCAGGAGGGTAAGTTGGGTGCCTAATGATTGGCCATCAAAACTCTCACAAAATTGTCCTTGTTTGATAAGAAGAATGAGCAAGAGTATTGCTGTGGGGGAGAAGGACTCTCTGGCTAAGATTTCTTGGGCATTTTTCTGCTAAAGCTTTGTCTAACTTTCTCAAAACTCATAATGAGGAGATGTTAACTTTCTTTGGCCTTCCAGAAAGTCAATAAGCAAAATGCCTTGAGCAGAAACTGCTGCCATCGCCTTTGCTCTTGCCTGGTCAGCTTTTACTTTGACTGGACCACTTCCATCTCTTGGTGGCCATGGCTTTGGTTGTGCTTTGTTTTTAGGATCTTACCAGTAAAGCCATGTTTCATCTCCTGTTACATTTGTTTGAAGAAATGTCCCAGGATCTTGATCCAACTTTTTAAAAAATTTCCATTGAAAGCTCTGCTCTTGTTTGCAGCTGATCTGGGCACAATAATTTTGGCACCCATCAAGTGGAAAGTTTGCTCAACTTTAATTTTTCAGTTGGAATTGTGTAAGCTGAACCATTTGAGATGTCTTGGTGTTGGCTATTGTTTCTGCTGTTAATTGTCAGTCTTGCCCAATTAGGGCACAAATAAGTTTAATTTTTTTTCTTGCAAATTGATGTGAATGGTCTTCTGCTGTGAGCTTCATCTTCAACACCATGTTATCCCTTCTTAAAATGAGTTATCCGTTTTTAAATGGCTGATTTCTCTGGGAAACTCTTCCATGAACTTTTTGTAAAGCATCAATGATTTCACCATTCTTTCACCCAAGCTTCACTATAAATTTGATGTTCGTTCTTGCTTCAAGTTTAGCAGAATTCATGTTGCTCTGATAGGGGCTCTTTTCAAACTGATGTTTTATCCCTTTTAGTGCCTCAAATGAGATTATAAGCAGACATGTTATAATGTATATTATATTATGCAATACAATATAAATGAAAACACAGCCAATAGATAATATGTAATGATATCAATAGGCACATATAGAAGGAGAAACACCAGTGTCCCACACCTCTGATAGTCAATTAAAAATCAAGTCAAAACTTCTACAATGAATGATCAGTTTTCATCCTTCAGATTGCAAAAATATTGATAATATCTAAAGTTGTCAAGAGTGTGAAATGTGAAGAAAGTTGCCCTCTCATGTGCTATATCCATGAATATTTGCGTGTATGTATATACTTGCATTTGCATGGGGGAAATTCTGGATGAATCTGCTTCAAAATATTGCTTACCATTTCTATAATTTTAGATATTTTTTCCTTTTTATTTATTTAAATTTCAAATTTTCTTGGAAGTTTTTGGAATATGTTAATCAAGTCCCCAGCAATAACAATTTCATCATTACCTTTAGTGCAGCAATTTCCTCAAGAAAAAAATCAACAAAATTATACAGCCAAATTAAAACATGCCAAATAAGTATAAGAATGGACATTAATGTACTAGGCATATGGTCGTGCAAATGAGTTAACCACCCTAAACCTCAGTTACTTTTACTGTAATGTGGAGACGATAATGTTAGCCTTTAAGAATTGTTATAAGGAACAGAGAAAATATATGTATAATGCCTAACTCATATTAGATGCTAAGTTTAACCATTATCATTGAAACGATGTATATAAAGAGTATCAGAAGGACCCAAAACAGTGATTATAATATCTTAAGATGTTTTTATTGAAAGAAGAATTAAAATATTCATAAAATTTAATAGTGCTCTTTTAACATATTGGGGACTCTTGATTTGAAATAATGAGTTTAGAAAACAACATATTAGATTTAAACTACTTCTAAATTATCAAAAATCTGTGGGGCCAGGAGCAGTGGCAAATACCTGTAATCCCAGCACTTTGGAAGGCTGAGGCAGGAGGAAGTGCTGAGGCAGGAGTATCGCATGATCCAGGAGTTTGAGGCTGCAGTGAGCTATGATCCACGATCGTGCCACTGCACTCCAGCCTGGTGACAGTGCGAGACCCTGTCTCTAAAAAAAATTGTACAAGTATCAGCAGCAACTCTTTAACCTTGTATTCTCCTCCAGAGAAAAAAGTAATCTCAAGCCCTCAATTTGTTAGTGTTAGACAGCTTAGTTCAACCATAAGTTTCGATTGTGGCATTCTTTAATTTTGCTCTGCTCTTTGCTTGATATAACACATATTCTTGTAAAAGAGGAAAATAGAAGAGTCAAATTCTATTTGTGTTAAATGTTAACGGAACTTTGCAATTTCTGTTAAATAGTACCTGTTCATCAGGGAAGATTGTTTAAAATTTTTATATATTCAAGAGCTGTTCTGTGTTTTAAGCTGATGAGCTGGCACAGTAATTTCCTCTTAATGATATCACTGCTTGAATTTTTCAGCTAGTGTATTCCTAGGGGGACTTTACAGCTCCCTGAATTAACTCATCTTCTGCCTCTAGGAGCTTTTTTATCATGAATTTGACTTGTTGCTAAAGCGGAAGGCTTGCATAATGGAGACACACTCACACACACACACACACACACACACACGGCTGAACATGAGGCTGAATTTAGTTGATTTTTTTTAACTTAAGAAAAGCTGCTGAAAGAAAGGAATAAATAAATTTCTAAATGAAAAGATAAATAAATGCTTTTGGACTTTGCCTTTGAAACAGTAGCTGAGAAAACAACCTAGGGGACAGATTTTATAAAGCCTTTGTGTTTGAGAAGAGATATAGAGTGGGCACAGGTTTACTGTGGGTCGGATTATCATGCCTCCCTGTTTACCTAGAGAGAGGTCTAGTTTTATCTTTGCTTGAATTCTACATTTTTCAAAGAAATGTTATGATTAATAGCTGCAGTAACACACAGTGGAATAGGTTTAGTGAATCCACTTTGAGAAGCCGCCTGCGCGGTGCACAGCCCTCACCTCATCATGCTGATGGAACCAGCCCGCCGCCGCCCACCTTGCTCCCTCCCTCTCCAGGCGAGGGAGAGCTCCGGGCGCTGCGCGAGCAGAGCTGCGCACAGGGCATGGCTAGGGCTGTCTGTCATCTCAGCTCTTCTGTCTGGGCGGTGGCAGGGAGCGCGCCCCAGTGCTTCCCAGGCGGCCGAGTGCACGCAGACTGTCTGCGAACCTGCTCAGACACACCTGCCGGCTCAGCAGCTCTGGGGTGCAACCTGAGCGTCTGCCTTTCCACCAAGTTCCCCCGCGACCGTGACGTCTTTGCGGCTTGTCCCACACTTTGAGCAACCGGGAACTAATCAGTGTTGCCTCCCTGCCGACTACCTGATGTACCTGCCAATCTTGCCGAATCCATGCTGCGGCCTAAGACGGCAGGCCGCCCTCTGGGGGAGGGGGAGTCACTGGAAATTGTGGGCTATGGTAACGTAGAAACAAAAAGGCCGAGTGATCGTGCTCCATATACTTATGGTGTGGTGCAAACCTACAATTTACTCGTGATATTGTTTAGCAACGGTTTTTAACAATTTTCCAGTAAACCCTTTTAGTGGTAATGAGCTAAAAAATGAAAGGGAAAATGAGACAATGAGTGTGGAAGCTAATGAGAATGTGTGACATTCAATTCGTGTGACTGCTTTTGCCTTCCCCGTGGCTGTCGTGCTGTCACCGACCACCTGAAAACCGGAGGATGGGTGTCACTGGCCCGGCTTGTGCCTCACAGGTTCGTGGCTCACCTTTGAAGGCGGCTGACGTGCAGCCACAGAGGAGAGTTCGCGCCGCACTCCGCGAAGCAAGACCCACCATTTAGCATCTGAGTGTTAGATCGTGAGTGCTCTCCAAGTTAATTTTCTGTATTATCAATTTCAAGCATTTTTTATGAATGTAGAAATGTGAAACAACAGCTGTTAACGTGTTGGCTCCATTAGCAGAAAAGAGCTTCACAAAAATTAAGTGAGGCTGGTTTTGTCTTAGTGCTATAAGATGCTTCATAAAGAAAATCAATTATTTCTGGTAAAAATTTGATTTATTTCATCTAGTTTATGAAGTCAAAGTAGGGCACTTGGAAGTTCATTCTGTTTAAGGCTAAAAATATGAGGTTTTTTTGGTGAGAGCTGTTATAAATTCAGTTTAAAAATTCAACATTGAAGATAAAATCATGTTTTTGTCACAATAATGCAAACACAAATTTTGATGAAGCACAACATGTGGTAAACACAACATTCTTAGTAGATTAAGAAGCCAGTGGAGCAGAAAGTATACGTAAGAGTTCGTAATGGTGAACATATAATGTATGCTCATGTTTATATAAGATGAGAGAGCCCATCTATTAGAGGACGCTGCCGTTGTCTGTGTTTATAAGTATTTCGTATGAGCAGTAAGAGAACGATACAATTTTGATGACGCATCCGTTGTTGAATGTGCAGCACAATTCGGTTTGATGGTGCGGATTTTCCCTCTTCGAGGTCCTTGATCAGTCATAGTTTAGGGAAGTTTGAGCCACTGAAAAACTACTTTGAAAATTTACAGGTGTTTGTCCTGCAATGGGTCCTATCAATACAATGGAAGCAAACTTTTTTTTAATGGGTCCTGTAGATTATGATAGTTTTTCACATGGCTGAAAATTTTTTAACATTTTTATTTTTGATTGACAAATAATAATTGTATATTTATGGATCATATAATTACATATATTTATATTTATTTATTACAATGTGATGTTTTGATATTTATTTACATTATGGAATGATTACATTAAGCTAATTAGCAAATTCCTCACCTCTCATACTTATCATTTTTTGTGGTGAAAACATTTAAAATCTACTCTTTCAGCAATTTTGAAATATACAATGCATTATTATTTATTATAGTCACCATTCCATGCAATGCATCACTTAAGCTTATTCCTCCTATTTAACTGAAACTTTGTACCCTTGATCAACATTTCCCCTTTTCCCCGTCCACACCCTCCCCAGCCTCTGGTAACCACCATTCTGCTTTCTACTTCCAAGTTCAACTGTTTTCGATTCCACATGTAAGTGAGATCATGTGGTATTTATCTTTCCGTGCGTGGCTTATTTCACTTAGCATAATGTCCTTGAGGTTCATCCAATTTGTCGCAAATGACAGAATTTCCTTCTTTTAAAAGGCTGATGGTATTCCATGGCGTATACATAATATACCACTTATTTACCCCCTCCGATGATGGTCGGCAACGTTGCTTCCATGTCTTGGCTACTGAGAACAATGCTCCGCGAACATGTGAGTGCAGACGTCAGCTGATGTCAGTTCCTCTGGATAAGTACCGAGAAGTGGTTATTGCTGGATCCTGTGGTGGTTCTAGTTTTAGTTTTCTGAGGAACCTCTGTGCCGTTTTCCACAGGGGCTGTATTGATTCACATTCCCACCAACTGCACGAGGGCTCCCTTTTCTCCACGTCCTTACCAACACTTGCTATCTTTTGGATGAAAATTTTTCATCAAAATATTCAACTCATAGAGTACTTAAAACTTAGCATTTGAACCTCTTAGAAAATTGCAATTATTAAAAACAAAACTTGTCAACAGGAACAGAATGAAAATTTCCTGTAAAAAAGCAAGGGAATAATGAATTAATTTGTAGTTCTATAATTTGTGCTTAGTATTGTGCCTTGGGGCAAGAAAGGAATTTTGATCAAGCTCCTATTTCTAATTGGATAAACTTATATATTCTACTAGAATGAAATGAAATTGAGAAGGCCTACAATTTTGCAGCATCTAAAACAGAATATTGAAAATTATGATAAATAGAGAAAACTATTCAAGATGTTTTGTTTTAAAAAATTTGTTGTCAAAGTAAAATACTCTGAATGGAGGCAAAAAGGCAATATCTGTGAAGATAATTGGGCTGAAATAGTCTTTACATTTCAACAAGAAAGAAATGAAATTAAGAAAATATTTTAGCAGAATTTGCTCTCAGCCTACGAAGTATCTTGCTAAAAAGTAAACTGAGACACCACAAAATGTTGAAGAGTTTACTTGAGCACACAGCAATTCATGATCGACAGCTCCAAACCAGAGCGGTCTGAGAACTCCACCAACGGGGAGGCTTTTACAGATGAACAAGGAAGTAAAAGGAAGAAAATATTGGATTGCTTACAGCTATACAGTTGCCTTATTTGATCTATCCCATCGGAAAGTCCTTAGTTATATGTTTGCTGGCTGCTTCTGATTGGTTAAGCTTAAGTTCTGTTTTTCTTTAACACAGGGACGTGCAGGAAAGAGCTTAAGTTTCGCTTACGTCTGCAAAGCAAGCAAGGTCGAGGTCACTTAGGAGGCCTCACTGGCTTCGCTCAGGGCTTCTTCAGGCCTGGTCTCCATTATAACTCACTTTAGCAACTGCGACTCCTTTATAGAGGGTGTGTTCTCATTTAAAAATGCTATGGTTTGCGTACTGATTGACACGCACATACATACATATGACGCTACCGTGTGGGTGTTTGTCCTCCAAACCTCATGCTGCAATTTGACGCCAAAGTTGTAAGCGGGCCCTAACTGGAGCTGTTTGGTCATGGGGGCGGATCCCTCGTGAATGGCTTGGTGCCCACCTTGTGGTAACGATTGGGTTCTCTCACTCTATGAGTTCCTGAGAGAGCTGGTTGTTGTTAACAAAAGGAGCCTGGCACCTCCTACCCTGGCTTCCACTCTCCATGTGGTCTGTGCACGCCGGCTTCCTCTCCCTCTGAGGCTTTCACCAGATGCCCAGTCTTCAGCCAGCAGCATTAGGAGCCAAGTAACCCCTTTTCCTTTCTAAATTTCCCAGCCTCAGGTATTCCTTTATGGCAACAAAAACAGACTAAGACACACACACATACACACACACACACACACACACACACACAAGGTTTTAAAGATTTCTATGCCCCTTACCGTGCTCCAAGTGTCCTGGTTTAGATGATAAATTATATTGCCACCCACTACTGTTACCTTCAGAGTTGCGGGAAGGGTGAAGCAGCCATGTCACTATGTTCTTCCCATCCTCTTCAATGCATCTTTTCTTATTTCTACACTAAAGCCAGGGACTACGATCTCTTACCTGATTTCCTGTACTTTCGTCCGTGGACAGTTCAAACTAGTATTTCTGTGGGGAGACACCCCTGGTTGGGGCCCAGTGGGCCACCTTTCTCCACCTCTTCCTTCATTTGTCGTTTATGTAAGGATATGAAGAGAAATCTCCTTCTGTTCTTTGGATCTCATTTGGTTTGTCTCTTTAATTATTTTTAATAGTTTATCCAGTTGCAACTAAGATCTGGTTTCATTTGTATAGATAACTGTTCGTGCACAAAACCGAGGGGAAACAAGTGAGAGATCTCAGTCTCTATCTCATTTCCTCTTTTCTCTTTCCTAGGAGAGGTAATTTCTGCAACCCTCCCTCTCCCACACAGGGAAAGTGGACTCTAGTTTGAACTCCAGGGGTGAGCCTGCCATCTGGCAGAATCCTATCTCTTCATTCTAGAATGGGGGTGTGACACATTCTGGTCGGGGATGCCAGGCAGCCTTCTCTGGCTCCTGAGACATGACTTCCTTTCTCTTCAGAGGAAGCCATGACAAGGTCTCTCCTGCCACATGTGAATGTTGAAAGATGATGCACATACCTGCTGTTGCTCCTAGCAGCACCCCGAAATTGTCTGGGTAGTTTGCCTCAGAAGAAACTTATGCTCTGGATGGCAAAGCAGAGAGGCAGAAAGAGATTGGGTCTTTTATGATATCTTTGAACACCTGACTTCTGGTCTTATTTTGTGAGCCTGTGAATGCTGTTACTATGCAGGTTCCCCTGTACGGGCAGTCTGTCACTTGCGGTAACGGCGTCCCAGTGACATGTTTCCCTAGCAGCAGCACACCGCCCACCCCTTCTCCCATAGTCCTCACCGTCGTGTTTCTTGGTTGTTGTCTAGGCCACATGCTCTGTAGCACATATGTGTGTGTAAATTTTGTGACCATAAGATTGTTGAAAGCAGAGAAATTGCATATTTTTTAAAAGAAAACATGAATAATGCTGTTATTTTAACAATGAGTGTGATGGCTAAATTCATTAAATATTGATTAAATGCCTACAATGTCCCAGGGATTGTGCAAGGCATTTAAGAAACAGAGACGCCTAAAATAGACAAGGTTTCTGCCATCCTAAAGTTTCAGCCAGGACTTTACCAGCTGGTCTTGTTGTGGGCATGTGGCAACTTTGCTTGATTAAATTGTGTTTATTGTAAGAGAAAAGACAGGACATTCATTATAGCAAAGAAACTGTCAGGTCTTGTGTACTTCAGACACGGAGCAAAGCAAAAACTGTGTTTTCCACACTTCTTGAACATTTCATTTTCATAATTTACCCTTGAAACAATTACATATATATTTCAACCAAAGTATTATATTTGTATGTAAAGTATTTGATTAGATTCCTGAATTTCATGTCAGTTATTGTACATGAATATCACCTTAAAATTCAGCCTTTTCCTCCCCAATTGTCTTTTCTTTCCTAAATTACATAGCCTTGTAAAAATTTTATCACCCAACTATACAAATTAGATACCACAAATTCTTTCTCTTGTTTATCCTCAAGATTTATTTATTAAATGAGTTTTTAAACCTATCAGAATTTCTTAAATTCTTTACCTCTTCTCCAACAAGCTTCCCACCCTAGGTTGGCTGTGTGACTTGGGCAAGTTGTCTTACTGCTCAAAGTCTGGTTTTATCTAAAGTGGGAATAAAAATAGCACTGCCTTGGTGAGGTTATTGTGAGGATGGATTGCAATAGCACTGGAAAGGTGCAGAGTACCCTGCCAGGTGCAGAGCCGTGAAGACATGCTGTCTGCAGTCCTCACCTCACTCTAGTAGTCACCACCCCTCAGTGGGGATTACTTTGAAAGCTTTCTAACTGATCTTTCTGTGTCTGCTTTCTTCTTATTTTAACCTGTACTCTTCTTTGTGGCCCAAATCATTATCCCTCCAATACAAATGGGATCACGCCTCTCTCTTGCTCGTGGCCCACAATCTTTAGGATGGTTCAGATGAGCAAATGTTACTCAGCAGTTATGAAGAATACAAAGGTGGCTATACCCCAGTTCTAGCCTTTAAACCACATTTGGAATAGTGGGGGAGATGCATCCATAAATAAATCGCTCCATGCTCCATGGAAATGGAATATGTAAGGTACAGAAGCTGTGTGCAAGACTGCATGATCAGCTGCATTAAGAGTTAAAGAGGGGAGGAGAAAGTATATGTGGGGGAGGTGACACTTCAGCAGGGTCTTGATGGAAGACTAGAGCTTGGACTCATTCTTGTAGGATATGAGACATTGCTGGAGGCTTTGAAGCAAGGGAGTGTCATGTTCAGATTTTCCTTTTGGAGAACATTCTTTGTCTTTACAGACAATGGACTTGAGGGAGTCAGAAGAGACAAGTTCAAAGGAAGAAGATAGAGGAGAAAATAAACAGGGAAATAAGAGACAAGAGGCCCTCTGGCTCCTGAGGATGCAGACAGGGGCTGCCAAGGCAGGGCTCATCCCAGATCCCCTCCCTCTGTGGCTTCGCCTTACCTTCTCACCCTTCCCAGTGACTTCCTCTTTTGTTGTCCTCCTCTTCTGTTTGAGTGGGCTCCATATAACCTAAAACCAGAAACCAAACCAACTTATTCAGAAAGTGCATTCAGAAGAAATACCTTTCCATGGAGAGTGCTGGACATCTAGGCATGGCCAACATTTATCAAGCCATGTCACTCAAATAGGGCTACAGATATGTTGCTAAGAGGTGCTATTATGATGCTCATTTGATGAGAAGAGAAAGAAACTGGGGCACAGAGGCTACACTGCAAGTTAGTGATGGAGTGAGTGTAGCCATGGGACCAGCTCAAACCTATTAACTCTTACCAAGTTGTTACAGATGGCGCAGAGCCAAGATTGCAAGTCATGTAGCCGAGGCAGGTGCAATAGGAGAAAGCTTTAACCTCTTACTTGTGACCACCACCAGCCTGAGCCTGGCAGACCAGCTGCATTGGCATCACCTGGGGCTAGGTAGAAATGCCAAAAAAGCTTGACCCATGCCCAGATCAGGGAGAGTGATTTGGATGTTGCCTCCTGTCTGTTTGCCAGTTAACTCACAATAAATCTTTTTCTCTTCTCAGAAGCTGGTGCCATAGTATTGGCTTCTGTGCACGCTGGGCAGTGAGCCGGTTGCTGGGTAAAGAGGAGTCCAACCCCGGCCAGCCTGGCTGCAGAGCCTGGGCCCTTACCATCCACCCGCTGCCTCTGCTCACGCAGCCCTGCCTGTCTGCCCCGCACCAGCTTCGCTCATTCCCACAGCCTGCCGTAGCGCGTCACCCCCGGGGGACTGCTTCTCCTGAGTTGCTCTCAGTAAAGGACAACCCCCTCTCCGTGCCTCTCTGCCCTCGGCCTGCATCCCAGCACCCGCCCCACATGGCGAAGGAATTGCTCCCCTTTGGTTCCGTGGAGCCTTACGTATGCCCGCCTGGTGATGCACTGTCTGCACGTGTCGATCCGTTTAATTCCCCGCTATATTTTGGACATCCATGAGGGGGAAGCATAGTGTCTGGACCACAGCAAGGGAATGCATGGGATTAATAATCTCGTGAATAAATAATGAATAATGTGCATCAACAATGCTGATGAATATTGGAAATATTAGCATCAAATAACCCTTTTCAGCAGTAGGATAAAGTGCTTTTCAGATACTCAGTGGATTCTAAAAATCTCGAGAAGAAAGGAACTATAGAAACGAAGCAGTGACGATCTGAAGACATTTCTTTTATTCCACCCTCCCTATTTTCCTAGACATTATTCTACTGCAGTGAATGGACTAAGGTGATTGTTATGGACTGTATGTTTGTTTCCCCCAAAATTCATATGTTGGAACCCCAACCCCCATGTGATGGTATTAGGAAGTGAGGCCATTGGGAGGTGATTAGGTCATGAAGTGGGGAGCCCTTGTGGTGGGGTTAGTGTCCTCGTGAAAGAGAATCCAGAGAGCTCTCCCGCTGTCTTTCTGCCACGTGAGGATACGGCGAGAAGCCCCGTCTGTGGTCAGGACGAGAGCCCTCACTAGAACGCGAACATGCTGGCGCCTTAACCTTGGACTTCCAGGCTCCAGACCTGTGAGAAATAAATGACTGCTATTTAAGTCACTTGCTCTGTGGTAATTTGTTATGCCACCTAAAATGACGAAGACAACAATCTGTTTATGATTTCATACAAATCAGAGATGCATCTCTGCTCCTCTGGTTTGCTCTAAAAATACCCAGGAGACAGGACTTACCTGCTGCCCTCCCACAGCCCGGCTGATGTGTCCACATCCTGGGGTCTGTCACTCTTGTCTTCTTGCTGCACGACGGCTCTCACTCCTGCTCCTCTCCTGCCTGGTGACATCTGCGTCCCAGCCCTCATCCCTCCCTGCCTGCTGTGTTGTCTCTGTGGCATGTCGAACTGTTCAATAAGCTACTGTTAAAGAGGGAGCTTGGGACACTGGTGTTTCCTCAGACCGTGTCCCTATTTACAGCCTGTGAGCTGTGAGGCCACAGTGCTGGCTGTGAGGCTCAGAAGCATTTGCTAAATATTCGAACCGCAGCGCCGAGAATAAAGCACTATTCTTCTCTCTCTCTCTGTGCACACATGCCCCAGGCGCTGTGAGCACGCTCTTGCTTTGTGTCCTTAAATTGCTCTTCTTTCCCGCTGATACGGGGTAGAATTTCTCTGGGACCTAGTCTCCAAGACAGTGATGGAAATGCCTCTGTTCTTTGCTTTATAAAATAAGTAATGTCATTAGTATAAAATGAATTTGGTTTTCAATTTGTTTCTAATTGTTATTTTAGCATCCTGTCACCATTCTTGCCAAATGCCTCTCTGGGTCCAGTCCTTGTTTATTCTCTTATATCAGAATAAAGAACAGAGCTCTCATCACCAGGGAAAATAAGTTGGTGCGGCAAGACAGGGCCAGACACGCATAAGGATTACCAGAGATGCCAGGAGCGTGCAGTGTTCATGCATGCTGGCGATTGATAAATGTGTTAAAAACAAAACAAGCTTGGAAACCAAGGAGCAAACTTGAGGGAATGAATTTAGAGGACTCTAGAAAGAACTAAGCTTCTCTGTGATAGATGAGAGGATATACTGACTTCCTAATGCAATCCAAACTCACATCCCTCCAGTCACACTCCCTGGGGACCCAGCGAGGTTCAACTCAGTGCAGTGGAACCGTTACCTGGCAGAACGTGGGCTTGGCGGCACGTGGAGGGGAGTACATGAGACAGTGGAGGAGGAATGAGGGATTGAGACAGACTCACAATCTTTCATGTGCTTTGCACATTAAACTGTGTTAGACGCTTTGCCTGTACATGGAAGCATGTATGAAAGTGCATACGAAATAACTTGTGCCCTTAAAATATTTCATATAATATAATATGAACTGTGGATGTGTCAGTACAAGCTGTTGGGATTAGCTGGTGCATGACTGGAATAGGGGCATGGTGAGCGTCAAGTAAGAAATGTCAATACTGTTGGAAAAATGCTCTCTGCATCTTAGAAAGTAGTGGGGAGTGGTTTAGTGCATCAGTTTCGCTTAACTGAGGGATTCAGTGGATATCTCCTAATTCACTAATGGAGGCACTGCTCACAAACACAGGGCATGTGATGAAGAAAGACACTGTCTCTTCTGGGGGATCCATGCCATAGTAGTGATGGGAAAAATTTCTCAAGGTTTTCTGAATAAGCCAGCTTTGCTGTCTTGAGGAAAAGTCTTAAGTGTCTTCAATGCTACCCACTACATTCCGGTTACTTTCAAGGGTAACTTTGCATTTGTTGGATAATGGGCATAGTAGCAGTTCTCAAGGCATTTAAGACACACACAAATTACAAAGAACTGGATAAAATACACATATCTCATACATCATAAAATGAACAAAGGTTTATTTAGAAAGTTGTGTCCATCCACTAGGGAACATGTGAATATAGCAGAACTTATGAGTAGGGGAGGGCAGCGTTCCAAGTAGGGAAGGAAAAAGTTAGGCGAGATCTACTGCAGAGAGTCACGCAGAACACAGGCATTTTTTTTTTTTGACGGAATAATACAGTAATTTAAACAAACAATGTCTTGCTTATACTTTCCAGAGAATGCTGTATGAAGAAAGATTATTTTTCTTGAATGATATAAATAATTTGACATAGGTAATTTATTTTTAGTAGATTAGACCTCATGAGCTCAAATCAGTGACTGGATATATGCTAGAAAGAGAACATGGATTTAAAAGCAGTTTCTCAAAGTGAAAGAACCATCCCACTAGAAAGTATTAGCATTGCTCTGTCTCTGGGGACCATTCAGCAGCCGCCCAATATGAAGAGGGTGACAGTGCGCTGAGTGACACTTACCTTCCCCGAGCACGCCCCAGTTCACGACGCTGTCTTTGAACATGTTGCTTCGAGCTCCTTCTTTATGACCTGCAAGGTCCAGCTCGGTCATCAGTCCATGAAGCTTTCCTCGTCTATTCCCTTCCCGGAGATTTCCCTACAGAGCCTAGAAATGAAGGAAAACTGCCAAAGTTTCTCTGGTGTTTGCATTTCAGTAGCATTTATTTTGGCTTTTCCAACACACAGACCATTTGTATGACCTTCCTATTGTGACACCTAAGAAGGTGGGGGGAACAGGTGTGGCGGTTATTCATTTAACTCAGGGGTCCCCGGTCTGTGGTGAGTTGTGTAATTATTTCATTATGTATTACAATATAATAATAATAGAAATAAAGCACGCAATAAATGTAATGCGCTTGAATCATCCCGAAACCAACCCCCACCTCCCCAGTCCACAGAAAAATTGTCTTCCATGAAAATGGTCCCTGGTGCCAAAAAGGTTGGGGACCGCTGAACTCACTCAATATGTAGAGTCAAGGGGTTAGTTTGGGCCCACAGGGGAGTTTTAGTCTGTAATTAAAACAGAGGGAAGTCAGTGTTCAGAGTATTTAGCAGTCTTATCGGACAATTCAGTCCTAAAAACATCACATAGGGAATCGAATCAATAAGAAAGATTACTTGCATTAAAAATGGAGTCTACACTTCATACATGGCCACCGATTTATGAAGCAATGAGATGTGAAAGTCAAACCAAACCATGAAATGTTTACCATCACAGTTACGCCTTGCACTTGCCTATTAATCCCCATCGTAGCCAAGGCTGTTATTTTCATCCCTTTGAATTTAACTCGGAATCGAAGCAATTAAGTGTATGGTCCTTTGAGAAGACTCCCCTTCTCCCTGTTCCTAGACTTTTCTCCCACCCCATCTACACACAGGCACACATATGCACCCCACACACACACATGCTGCACCTTGGCTGACTAACATGGGATTTCAGTAACATTTTATAGGTTTTTTTCCCAAATAGGTTGTTCTACAACATTTTAGAGAAGTTCACGTACTTATGGTTATGTTTTATTCTGGTACTATGTCTTACAAAAATTAGAGTAGATTAATTTGCTCATTTTATATACATCTATAAATTATAGCAAAGAGAGCATTTTTGATTGTGGCTGAAAATGTGAGTGAGCCTGAGGTAGGGGAGTGGTTGGGAAGGTGCCTTCTCAGGGTCTCTCTCCTGAGTAGCCCAGATACACTCGGTTTTATTTGGTCATATTTGAAATGTTTTAATTAGAAAAACACTTGCTGCTTCTGGTAGCAGCTGTTTTGTACCAAGTGGATACACTTTTTAGTTATTTAAAGCAAATGGTACCTGGAACTTCTGTTTATATACCATTAATATCACATGTTGATTAATTGTTTTCACTGACTCATTTCTATCACTAAATTTATTTTCAAAAGTAGAACAAGTAAACCATAGAGCCCTGTCTTTGCATGCAGGTGACACAGTTTAGAATCTGACACGATGCGAAAGGGTTTATGTCTGCTATGGCTTTAGGCACCTCAGGTCTCTGCATCTGGTCTTCATCTTTCTGAGACAGTTTCAAGTTTAACAAGACATTCTTTTTAGGGACTGTAAAAGTCAATTTGATGAGCAGTTGAACCACTGAGGTGGAAAATGACCAATAATAGCTGGGTTGCACTGAGTCCTGTAGAATGTGTAGTGAGTGGAGAAAAGAGTACCGAGGCTCTTTGAAAGTAGTGATACAGATGGGAGCTCCCTCCCGGTTTTATACCATCTTTGTCTCTATTGGTTACCAGTTATGTAAATGATAGGTTCTATAAGAGAAAAGGACCTAGAAATTTTATTTAACTTGGGCAAAAATAGGAGAAAATAAAAAATAAAACTGGGATATTATAAAGATATAGAATCGATCAACTGAGGAGTAAAGAAAGTGTGAGATACACACACACACACACACACACACACACACACACACACACCCCATGCAATACCACTCAGTCATAAGAAAGATGAAATAATGTCCTTTGCAGCAACTTGGATGGAACTGGAGGCCATTATCCTAAGTGAAGTAGCTCAGAACTGGAAAACCAAATACTGCATGTTCTCATTTACAAGTGGGAGCTAAGCTGGGGTATGCAGGGGCACACAGAACGGCAAAGTGGACATTGGAGACTCAGAAAGGAGGAGTTTGGATGGAGGTGAGAGAAGAAAAAGTACCTATCAGGTGCAACGTGCATCATTTGGGTGATGGGTCCACTGCAAACCCACACATCACCACTGTATGTTAATAATACATCCAAGCGACCAAGAACTACTTGTACCCCTAAATCTATCAAAATAATTTTTTAAAACCTGTGATAAAGAGAGTACACTGGAAACCAGGGTGGGGGATATCAAGCTGAGAAAGTGTAAGTTTATTCAAAACCAAATAAAAATGGAAAAAGTCAAGTAGGAGGAAAAAAGTTTAGAAAAAAAATTTCCAGTGTTGAATATGGATAAGAAAGAGTAATTGTGTGTGTGTGTGGGTGTAAGTATGCGTGTGAATATACTTGATAAACTATTACTCTAGTTTGTTTTAGGTAAAATGTCAACTTGTCCAATTTATAAGTGAATTCTATACAATTTTGAAGTTACGTTTTCTTTAAATGATCTTTATTTCTTTTGCTTGAGTTTATGAAAATATAACTTTAAAAATTCCTGTGCTATGAAAGATTTCATTTAGCAAAGAAGTTGAATAAAGGCAACTTCATTAATTTAATTTTTTAAAAAACCATCTTATGTCTAAGACGGTTCTTATTTTTATTCAGTTTTACACAAAAATTAGCATGCTATACATACTCCTTTGCCTGGCTTTCCTCATGCTATATCATTCAAATAGATCTTCCTCATTTTTTTATACACTGCACAGTACAACGTGTGTGTACCATAGTTTATTCAACTGTTCTCATAGGTGTGGGCATTTGTTTTCAACATTTTGCAATTACCAACAATGCTGCAAGTGATAATCTTGTGCATATTTATTTTCTTATTGTTGGAGATGTGACATTAGGGTAAATTTCTAAAAAGTATGATTGCTGAGTCAAAAAGTAAACACATAAATAGATTTGTTAGATACTTCCAGATTCTCCTCTAGAAGGGTTGTGCCAATTTGCATTCTCATAAGTAACCTATGAGTGCTGTTTCCCCATCTCTCCAACTAAATGTGCTGTTGTGCTTTTTAATTTTTACCAAATTCTTAGGTGAGAAATGGTATCTCAGGGTAGTTTCAATTTGCATTTTGCCAGTGAGGAATGAATTTGAGCATCTTTTCATATGTTTAGGGTCAAAATTATATATACATATATTTTTAGTGAACAGACTGTCATATCTTTTGCTCATTTGTTATGAGGTTTTTGGTCTTTTTCCCCTGTGATTTAAGGGCTTATTACATGTTACAGTTGTTAGTCTTTTATCCATGATATAAGATGCAAATATTTTCTCCCATTTTCTAAGTTATTTTTTCATGTTTCATGATTTTTTGCAATTTAAATGGTTTTATTTATTTATTTATTTTTAATTTTTTTTATTTCAGCATATTATGGGGGTACAAATGTTTAGATTACATATATTGCCTTTGCCCCACCTGAGTCAGAGCTTCGAGGGTGTCCATCCCCCAGAAGGTGCGCATCTCACCCATTAGGTGTGTATGTACCCATCCCCTCCCCCATCTTCCCATCTGCCCGACACCCGATGGATATTGTTACTATATATGCACTTAAGTGTTGATCAGTTAATACCAATTTGATGGTGAGTACATGTGGTGCTTGTTTTTCCATTCTTGGAATACTTCACTTAGTAGAATGGGTTCCAGCTCTACCCAGGATAGTACAAGAGGTGCTATATCACCATTGTTTTTTGTGGCCGAGTAGAACCCCATGGTATACATATATCACATTTTATTAATCTACTCATGTATTGATGGGCACTTGGGTTGTTTCCACATCTTTGTAATTGTGAATTGTGCTGCTATAAACATTCGAGTGCAGTGTCTTTTTTATAGAATGCCTTTTGTTCTTTTGGGTAGATGCCCAGTAATGGGATTGCTGGATCAAATGGAATTTCTACTTGTAACTATTTAAGGTATCTCCATATTGCTTTCCACAGAGGTTGCACTAGGTTGCAGTCCCACCAGCAGTGTATGAGTGTTCCTATCTCTTTGCATCCATGCCGACATTTATTGTTTTGGGACTTTTTGATAAAGGCCATTCTCACTGGAGATGAGTGATACCTCATTGTGGTTTTGATTTGCATTTCCTTGATGATTAGAGATGTTGAGCATTTTTTCATATGTTTGTTGGCCATTAGTCTATCTTCTTTTGAAAAGTTTCTGTTCATGTCCTTTGCCCACTTTTTGATAGGGTTGTCTGATTTTTTCTTGCTGATTTTCCTGAGTTCTATATAGATTCTAGTTACCAGCCCTTTATCAGATGTGTAGCATGTGAATATTTTCTCCCATTCTGTAGGTTGTCTGTTTGCTCTGATAGTTTCCTTGCCTGTGCAGAACCTGTTAATTTGATCAGGTTCCATTTATTTATTTTTGTTGTTGCTGTGATTGCCGTTGGGGTCTTCTACATAAATTTTTTGCCCGGGCCAATGTCTGTAAGAGTTTTTCCAACATTTTCTTCTAGAATTCTTATAGTTTCACACCTTAGGTTTAAGTCTGTTACCCAGCGTGAGTTGATTTTTGTGAGAGGTGAAAGGTGTGGATCCTGTTTCAGTCTTCTAAATGCGGCTATCCAATTCTCCCAGAACCATTTGCTGAATAAGGATTCTTTTCCTCAATGTATGGTTTTGTCTGCTTTGTCAAAGATGAGATGGCTATATGAGGATGGTTTTATATCTGGGTTCTCAGTTCTGTTCTATTGGTCTATGTCTCTGTTGTTGTGTCAGTACCATGCTGCATTGTTAAATGTCTATACCACCCAAAGTGATCTACAGATTCAATGCAATCCGTATTAAAATACCAATGTCCTTTTTTTGCAGATCTAGAAAAAATAATTCTATGCTTCGTATGGAACCAGAGAAGAAGACCCTGTATAGCAAAAGCAATCTTAAGCAAAAAGAACAAATTGGGAGGCACCAACTTATCAGACTTAAAGCTATACTACGAGGCTATAGTAACTATCTTTTTATTTTTAATGCTTGATCATATTGCTAAGATATGTCTTTGAGTTGATTATTGCAGGTCAGTTTTTCTTGCTATGTAGTGGAGCAAACTTGAAAATTTCTATTTATTTGGTACTATATAATCTTTGGAAAAATGTTGCTTAAGGTTAACGAAATTTGGTCTACTAAAAAGGATATCATCACAATATATCTAAAAAACTAATCTGTAACTTTGTCCAATGTTTTGAAACAGAAGAAATAGGTGTTTTTAAGAAGCCATGCATGCTTTGAGGGAATGATACCTGAGGCACATAGATTGATCTAGGGCAGGGGCAGGGAGGTTAAGGTAAAAACAAGAAGGGTGGAGAATGTTCCATGTAGTGCACAGGAGACCATAGCCAAAAGGGAGTGTATTTTCATTTCTCTTCAAAATGGAATGCAAAGCACTTCAAAGGGAAAAACACATAGTTTCCAAACTCACTCTGAGCTGTGAAGCTAAAATCCACCTCCGTTCACCTTGCTACCAACCCCAAAGATGTTTTTTCCTGGATAGCTTAGACATCAGGGAGAGTTCCATTCCACGGATTTTCTTGGTGGGTAAAGTGAGAAATACTGGAGCAAAATGATATTTGGAGGTTGCTCGAAGGTTTCAAGGGTTTTTTTCTCTGAGGGTAGAAAGGAGAAAGTATCCCGTACAGGACAATAAGGGTAACAACCAGGTGTTATTCCATGAAGATCCCATGGGAATTATTTAATATATTTTTGTTTTTCCCTTAAATTCTGCAATCAATCTTATTAGGCATCCAGTTTAAAAATTTAATTCTAAATTGCGCTCTTCACAGCTATCTCTGAAATTCCAGGAAAATCAGTTTATTTATGACAACCCAAATTAAATGACTGAGGCGAAGATCTCAATCAATGGAGGTTTATTAAGCCCAAGTTTGGGGATATGATGGGCAAAAGTACAAACCACCAAAGTATCTGTGACGTGTGCTCTCTGAAGAGAGATTAGGGAACTCCATATTTAAGGGAGAGGGACAGAAAGAAAAAAGAGAAGAGGGGTGGGCGGTGAGTAAATGGTCATGTTCTTGTGAGGCTTTAATTAGTGCTCAGTATATCTACATTTTACATAAGATAAGGTGAATGTTTGAAGAGAACAGGGAGTAAAGGAAGAATCAATTATGCAGATGTCCCTGATGGGTAGAGGAAATGATTGATCTTGTCTGTCTCTGTTCTGCACCTTGGAAGATAAACTTGTAATCAACATATCAGTGTGGAATGACCAGACTTTAGTTTTAAGAACTAGACTGAGCCTGCAGACCTAAAGTTACATTTTGCATGTCCTTGCTTACAAGAGGCCACCAAGGATTTTCCTTATGAATGGTCTGCAGGGGCAGTCCCTGTAGATGCCTGAGACCTTTTACCCTTCCATGGTGATCTGGCTAACCCATAATGTTAGCAGCAGTTATTTATCTGGAAGGGGGTGAGCATGACTCAGCCTCCAGGCTGAACTTCCCTTTTGCATAAAGAGTTGGGGGAGCAGTAGTTCTGAGATTTCTTTCTTTTTTTTTTTTTTTGGAGGAAAGTATTATTTTTATTTTTATTTTTATTTTTATTTTTTTTATCTTTTTTATTGTTTGTTGTTTATAGGGGTATAGGTGTTTAGGTTATGTATGATGCCCTTGCCCCGCCTTCCCCCCAAGTCCCAGTCCCAAGCGTGTCCATCTCTCGGAGGGTGTGCATTGCACCCTTTTTGTATGCATATATCCATCCCCTCCTCCCCCTCGCCTCTCCCCCTTCCCCCTCCCTCCCTACCCGACATCCAATAGATGTTATTCTTATATGTACACTTATGTGTTGTTCAGTTACTACCAATTTGATGGTGAGTACATGTGGTGCTTGTTTTTCCATTCTTGGGATACTTCGCTTAGTAGAATGCGTTCCAACCCTATCCAGGAGTATACAAGAG